>JANFAA010000096.1:0-98201 GCA_024663435.1 Pisolithus sp. B1
TCTAAAGGCTACCTTATAGTTTCCGTCGGCATGCTTGTAGGAAGATCGGTGGAAAACTGATTCTATCCTCGTTGGAAGGATTCCGGTCATAACAGACATACAGTTTGCCTTGGTTCCTTTGAACAGCAGCCTCTTCCCTGGTATTAGTGACGATATCCTGGTTCACAGTGGATTTAGAGATGCGCAGGCGAGGTGAGTGCCGCAGCACGCGCGTGTTACGAGGGGAATTTCCACCTCATCACCTTATTTTTTCATAGAACGGCGAAGGACGTACTCGATGCGGTCACACAAGCTATGACGGAATATGGCTGCACATCAGTGACGATGGTTGGCCATTCACTCGGTCAGTCACAATACTCCCCATCGGAATGGACTGCAATACTGACGGAGAGTTGTAGGAGGCGCTATCGCACTGATCGACTCTGTATACCTCCCATTATGGCTTCCCAATGGGACGTCCTTTCGAACTGTCACATATGGTTTGCCCCGTGTAAGTTCCTTCACTGAGGACGTGACATACTCAGAAACTGCTCACACCTTGGATCTTTAGGTGGGGAACCCCGCATTTGCATACTACGTCGACGCCCATGCTCGCCTTACTCATATTAACAACCAACATGATCTGGACTCTGCAGGACACGATAACCCCAGTAGACGATGTATTGTCGGCGCGGATGAACAGCCTTGGAAAACAAAGTTTGCTGATCATTGGGGCCCCTATAATGGCATTATGCTAGGGTGCCCATATGATCCCTTGTGGGATGCTGCATGAAGCGCGTAGACTTGGGTCGTACACGTGTGACAGGCCCCTGCTGTGACTAGTGCATTTCCGAGTGTATCTCGCAGTACTCAAGCAGTGCAAGCCCGTTGCTCGCTGAATTGAGCCTTCGGGATATGTAAGTAACAGCTGCAACCTGAGCATCGGCACAGTGTTGGAAGTAAATGTGATTTACCAGAAGATCGATATCAGGTGAACATTTTCACCATGACCCTAGGTTGATGACCTCGTCCGTTGGCATCTGAGCGACTGCAATTTTCGTATCCACGCAACCAACCTAGCGGAGGTGCTTGAACACGAAGAGAGAAAAGGCAACAGCCAAAGAAGACCTCACAATGCATACGGTCGGCCAGACACTGGCGGACGACATGCTTGATTGTCACCGGGATGGGGCCTATGTATGGGCTGTAATCGAAAGCATGAAGGCATATGCAATCGTGAACTCTCCCCCAGAAACGTGGGCCTAGGCCCACACCGGACAGCTCTCGTATTATCGAGTATTAACTGCAGTGTGCATAAACAGACTGCATGCTAGTGCCGGCTGCGCACAATTACATGTCGTGGTGACTAGTAGTGTATACGGACGTTGACAAGTCTGAGTGGCAGCTCAAAATAATCCCGATTTTGGCCAGGGATGTTCTTTGGCATGTCTCAGATAGCATCATGAAAGCATCGCACGCATGCAATGTGACCTTCCTCCGACGGCACCTTTGACAAAGATTTCACTGAGGAATGGTGTGGATAGTTTCCATTTGGCATTCTCACGTATATTGCAAAAGTTAGAGTTCGTCAAGTGGATTACACGTTGTGTAGGGTAGCGAGCTCTGGGACCTATTTTGAAAAATTCCAATTCGCAAACATCACCGCCCATTATCGAGGAACGCATAGCAATTATAGTTATGCTCGTTGAGGAAGCAAGGAGCTGATGTAGGGGTACAAGGTGGTGAAGGCGAAGGCATGGAAAGTGGAGAAGTTTCTCGAAGCGTTGAACTTTCCAGGAGCGAAGCGGCACACAGTGAAGGAGAGAGCGAGGGATAAGGCTGGTTACTTCCGTGACTGTGAACCGATTCGACCTTGATCATCGCTGTTTGCAGGTGTTAGGCGGCCCTTGTAAAGTTCGCTACTCGTACAAGGACTCACGAGACGTCCGTTCCTCACCAGGCGTCGGCGAGTGAAGTTCGGGAAGTATAAAATTAGGCACGCTAGGGAGAAAGTTAAGAGCCTGGACGAGGGCGGCTCTATCATGATCGGTGCAGACATTCGGTATGACAAATCCGATCACTGGCTCGCTTTCCGATATATCTACAACATACCGCACGTATACGCCGTCAGGTGCAGAGCTATGCACAGCGACAAAATTTCTTACCTCCTGCTGGAACAACACCACTTGGGGACACCGTGTAAATTTTCTTCACACTTTTAGGCGCGCTCAAGAGGAGCGTCAACCAGAGATAATTAAATATGTAGATTTGCCTCACATGGGATACCGAGGGTACGATTTTGCAAAACTTGCCAGGGATCATGTCCTGCCGGCCCCGAATCCTTAATGAGGTAAGAGTACAAGATGTCAGAGCCAGTCTCTCACCTCAAGCTGGATCTGCGTGTTGCTATGGATGGCGCCGTGGTGACTTCCACGTCTCCCAACCAGTTCATGTATGATATCCAAATCGTCCACAGTTGCATTGATAAAGAGACCGATTTCCTCCGACGGGTATGCGGTTCTTGCAAACGGAAACCCATGGCTGTAAGTTCGTAGAAAGTTTGATGCCGAACACAGTTCTTCAGTGACCACCACTATCGACATCGAAACCAATGAAATCCGGCGATGGGCTATGGCAGTGATGAGGTAGATTATGTAATCGTAGCGGCGCCTGGAGTCGCCAGTCCCCGACTCCAGTAAAGCACTGCTCATACTATCATTGCACCGGAGTTGCAAAATCCAGACACCATGTCTCAGAACTACACAACCGCGTCACTAAATTATACGAAAGTTATATAGACAGTTAGATGAGTATGCACACAGGAACTTCTGATAGAAATGAAAATAAAATGTGAGCTGTGGAACCTGCCAGCATGATGCCGGTTTACAGTGCAAAATGACCCAGAGTTGCAAATGTTCCCATGTGCCAAACGGACAGCTGTCACACACTGTCACACCCTATATTGCAACTCCGACGTGATGATAATCTTCAGAACTTTCGTTTGATGCATTCCCGGCAAATCACAAAGTAGAAGATGGGAATTACAGTAAATAAGAAGTGATAGTGCCTATCACGGAGATACAGTAGGATAAGACAAATTATCAGACCGGGTGGTCTATGATGTATGGTACAAGTTCGAGCTGGTAGACTCACTGGTAGGATTATGGTAATAGTATGGATATGATACTGGGGGCATGGATGTATGGTCAGATGTGGTAGAATTGTGGGGCTTAAATGGAGCTGAGACAAAAGGAAGAGCAGATGTTGAATGTGTTGAAACTATTACCAGTTACTATCACTTACATGTGATTGTTATTCTAAGAATAGTATGTTCCACACTATTCTACGGTGTTCTCTTATACTGGATTACCAGAAACACGTTCCTAGTAGAAAGACAGAGTTGTACCTATTAGGAAGGTCCTCTTACTTACATATTGTTGAAAAGGGCTGTAGGCAGCCTCAGTAGTGACTCAACTACTGATATATTAGATGTACCTGTAGGCAGCTACAGGGAATCAGTAAGTAGGAAACTACTAAATAATAAGTAGACTCACCCTCAGTAGTGACTCAACTACTGAGGGAACAGTACTAAAAGTGTACTCTAAATGTGCACTCTAAGTGCTTATGTAATCATCTAAACCTCGCACCTAAGTCAATATCAACAGGGGAGATTCTATCTCCAACACATATATGGTAGTTTTATTTATGCTGACAGCACACCTGGTCTGTGCGCAGTCTACATGTATATAAAGGTCCTTGGATAGTACCAGGACAGCAGCGAACTTTGCATATACATCTTTTATCATTCTTACTCAGAACTACTACCACTCTCCTCTAACCAAAAGACCAAAGTCTCAACTGAATCTAAAGGCAAGTGCTCTGCCCTTTGCCCCTTGCTCTGACCCCTCTGCACAATAGGTTATGAGCCCTGGATAAGGGTGCTTTATCATCTAATGGACAATAGATCATTGAGGAAGACGTTTGTCATTGACTATGCCATTGAATGGACCTGAAGTGCTAGGTTGGGCTTTGGCCACCTTAGTTGTTTTGTTTGTTCTAGGTGTTTGTCAGGTGGTTTTCATGGTAAATTTGGTTGGTGGACCTTTTAATTTGGCCCTTGTTCTTTCAACCATAATGTGGGGAACCTTTCTAGGAGTTCCAGTATGGCACAGGATATATTTGTCATATCAAGAGTATCATGTTCAGCTTGGTCATTATCGCCAGCTGCAGATTCATTTAGCCATGAGTATCAAGGCATGAGATCTTGAGCCATCTCGACTTTCTCCTCCTTCTTATGAGGCTCACCAAATCTGGGATTTAGATATCCAACCTGACCTTGATCCAGTCCCTCCTTATCCTCTTATGCCACCACCTTATTGTTGAAAAAGGCTGTAGGCAGCCTCAGTAGTGACTCAACTACTTATATATTAGATATACCTGTTGTTACAAAATTCCGTTCTTGCCATGGTTGACTCCCATGTCCCACCTCTACTTTGTGCATATGCCTCACTCTTTGTCATGCTTATAGCTGCCATTGTTGTCTCATCCCTCACTGCCTATTGTGTCATCCCAGGTACTTCACCTGACGGCCTTATGTTTTGGTAGTCAGTCCAGGACTGACTGACATTGCCTTCACCAATTAGTTCAACACTAATTTGTTGGTCTCATCTATGTTTGTCAGTCCAACACTGACTTGCCAGTCCCTCCTTTGTTCGTCAGTCCTGTCTGTGTTCTCTGACTCATTGTTGTACTATAGCTGCACATGCTGCGCATAGTTACCTTTCCTGTACTTTCAGTACTTCCCTTGTTTGTCTGGTTGTTGGACTCGTCGCTAGGTACTTGGCTCGTAGCTGTGTTGTCCAGTAGGTATATAAACCCTAGCTACTCGCCATGTACTGTATCTTTTCGCTACCTTGCAACCACACTACTGTTTATCTCCATTCTTTGGCGATACAAGCAACGCTGGCCACAGAGGACTGAAAGTCTCATCGTCCTTAGGTAACTACTTTGCCATCACTAGACTGCACTTGTCCTTTATTAGGACATTCATGCGCAGCAGCATAACAAAAGTGAAAAGATTAACAACACTGCTGTGACCGTTATTTGGACACGATGCTCAGCTTTTCTCAAAAAAAAAAAAAGTATCAAATCTTCGCTGGTCGATCCTACACAACGGGTCAGGCAACTAGCGCTGCTACTTTCCTACTCTCTTGGCTAGTCATCCTTTGGATCCTGGTCGATGTATCCCTCAACCTACTCCACCTTGCCCTACGAGTTGCCCAAGGTGTCTCCAGGAGAACCTAGACACCCTCCCAAACCACCTGCCTCAGCACTCGGAAAGGGAAAAGGCAAAGCACCCCCTATTCCTCCTTGAACTTCGACAGAATATTCCGGAAAACGTTTCGCCCATAAGTACAGTCTTCTGTTAGCCCCTGTCCCTCCCTCTACACTTCGAAACCCAGCTATACTTGGTGCCTACTGAGAAAAGGAACCAGAATCTGAAACTGATGTGGAGCCCTTAATAGACAACAGACTTTCGGACTTCGGTTCCACTATTGGAGACATACCAATCCCGGATCAAGAACAGGAGTCTCTTGCTAATCTAATGTCCCATGTAACCAAAGGATTGTCAATTGGAGCTGGCAGTTCCGGGCAGGAAGCTGAGAAGCCTGGAAACCCACTCTTCAATCGTGAACCAATGGAGAAGGAGTTAGAGGAACTTTTAGCCAAGGCCTTTGGCCAGAAATGGATTCGCAACCCTGGAAACTTCCGTTCTTCAGAAGAAAAGCTTAATGGTGGTCACGAGTTCAATCTCAACAAACCGACTGTGTATAATGGAGACCATAAATGACTTCCTGCCTGGCTTATGCAAATTAAGGGATATTTGCAAATCAACCAACATGTCTATGTAACCGACCATCTCCAGATCGGTTTGGCTCTGTCGTATATGACAGAAGGATCTGCAGCCACCTTCGCCAAAAACTACATCAATGAACACGCAGATAGCAGCTTAGTGACCTATAATGACATGTGGGAAAACTTCGAAGCAACCATCCAGGCCACATTCGCCAGTGGAGATCAAAAGACAAAGGTGCAGTTAGAACTCGTCACCCTTACTCAGGGTTCCACCCCTATTGAAAATTACGTTGCTCACTTTATGGCCTTGTTCAACCAAGCCAAGTTCCAGGACAACTCTTTCAACAGAGCCATCTTCTTTGGAAAAGGACTTAGGAAGGAGATCCAAGATTGTAACGGTGTTTAACTTTTCTTAGCGTAGTCTTCCTTTTTTAGTCGCTCTCTGGTTAGGGTTACACAGACGCTCGATAGACGCTTTACTTAGTCAGCTTTTGCCGCATTGACTCAGCATGTTCAGCTGTAGCCAATCGCGTTTATCTCTCTTTGTTTGGTTTGTTCTACGACGTTCCTTGGTACAAACAACTCTAGTAGTATAAATACCGGGCTCTCTTGTCGTAGGATACTCCAATCGAGTTCATTTTGTGCTTGCACCTAAAACTCCTTTCCTCACTTGCTCTCTATCAGTTCTTGGAGTGACTGAGATACAACTTTGTTTGTCGGTTGTCACACTTGAACTCGATTACCAACTCTCCCTCACTCCGCTAGCTCCCAGGCATATAGGGAAATCATACCCAGACTCCAGGGTTAAGGAGCTTCTTGTTCTTTTCTTCTCTTCTTTACGAGACGACGCTTTTAGTCTCGTCCTCCTATCAGCTGGAGGTTGTGTTGAAGAAGAACCGTAGTCAGTAGTCCCGCTATCCATCAAGGGTAGTGTGAAGGTGCAACCCACATTAGGGGGTGGAAGCACATAGCGTAAAGTAGTGCCCCGACGCTCGGGAGGTAGAAAGCGCACTACCGTATATCTACTAGCACTATGGTACCCCTATGATAGTTGACGACAGAGTACCAGCACAGAGGCCAGGGAAAATCGTCGAAGGTTTTCAAAATTCCTAAAGTCAAGAAAGAGGAGTCGGTGTCTCCTGTAGTTCTATGAATCTCGCCCTTTATCAAACAAGAATCCCCTGCCCCTCGAATCCCTTCTCCCGAGGAGATAGATCCCAATCTCCAAGGTTTCGTCTTGAACGTTCCGTACAACTTACGGAACAGACACACAATTTGCGTTCCTCGTCGTTGCCCCGTCCAAGTAGCTAACTATGGACCCCTGCAATTTGACGGAAGACATGCTGCAGTTTATGCAGCAGCTTTTGGTTATGGTCAGCCAGCAGGTCGCTGCCACCATCGCCGCCCAGCAGCAGAATAGGCCTGCTGCGGCAAACGCTTCCGTCGACCCCACGAAATGGGGAATAGCAGATCCAGGCCAGTTCGATGGCTCTATTTCAAAGTTTGAAGAATGGTGGTTGAAAATGCGGGCCTTCGTGGCCGTCGCAGAGTTCAAAACGCACCAAGAGGATGCGCTGGCGGTCTGGTCTCGCATGGCTGGACCAATAGCAGGGGCTTATGCAAGGGCCCGAATCGACACATGTCTCGCAGCGCAAAGGTGGCTGACTCATGCAGAGGTATCAGCCGAAGTCGAAATGAGGTTCCGCCCTCTTCACAATGCGGACTGGGCCAAGAGGCAGTTGGCCAATATTCACCAAGGAAATGCCAGAACAGAAGAGTTCTTGGCAAAGTTCAATGCACTAAGGACCGTGTCCGGGGTATCCGACGATTATGCAATCTGGATGTTGGAGCGGGCAATGCGCCCTGAGATTCTCCAACAGATTTACATACAGGGCAGAAGGAAGGACACGTGGAAGGACTTTGAGCCTGAAGTCCAAGGAATGGGTGCAGCTATGGAGGCCATAAAACTCCAAACATCTCAGTCTGGCAGTCGCTGGACTCAAAACTACAACCGGCCTTTGGCTGGTACAACTTCGGGCAGTGGCGCGCCCATGGACATTGGCACAGCAAGCGGGTCGAGAGGTCCCGCAAGAAAAGACTTCTCAAACTACAAATGTTACGGCTGTGGCCAGACTGGTCACATAAGACCACAGTGCCCGAATGGGCAAAACAAAGGCAAAGGACGACAGGTCCGTTCTGAAGGCGCTGACCCCCGCCTTAAAGCAATGGAGGGGATGAGCTTCGAACAGATCGTCGCTCATATTGGACAGTTAAAAGAATCGGAGCTACAGTGAAATCGGGTCCTGTAGGCTCTAATAGTACTGAACGTTTCTCTTCTTCATCTCGCCCCTCTTCCTTTAAAAATAAAAATAAAAAAATAGAAAATAGTAAAACACAAAAAAGGGTTTCGTTTTCAGACTTTGTCTCTGTAAATAGGTTTTCGCCTCTCTCTGTAGATAGTGTGGACTTAGATACGGACTCTGATGTACCATCTGCAGTGGAGACCCATTTGGGCTCGGAACAGGACGTTAAACGTGGTTCGCTTAATTCCTCTGCCTATAAAAACCCAAAAAATGTTTCTTCTTCTTCTTGTATGGTGGTTTCCGGAAAGGAAAGCAACAATGAGGCGACAGTACCGCTGAAACCCCAAGTTCGTTCGCTTAACTTGAAGGACCATGTTTTGGTTCCCATTGTTATCAGGTCTCGAAAAGGAGATGCACACGCTGTGCAGGCTCTTTTGGACTCTGGCGCCACTGGCATCTTCTTGGACTCTAAATTTGTTGAACAAAGGAAACTCCCGAAGCTCGCCTTGCCTAGGGCAGTAGATGTATTTAATGTCGATGGATCTCGCAATTCCGCTGGAAGGATTACGCATCAGGTCCCCCTTTGTGTCCAGTATGGGAACCACTTTGAAGAACTAGTAGCCAACGTCACAGATCTGGGATCTCATGACATGATATTGGGTCACACGTGGCTTGCCACCCACAACCCTGATGTCAATTGGAAAACCGGTGAAGTCTCAATGAGGAGGTGCCCTTACTCGTGTAGGAAGTTAGCGCCTAAGCCAGCCTTTGTAAGACGCGTAGAAAGGATCGAAGCTGTAGCGCAAGATGCTTTTCTTGATACTGTTGCTTCCGCCAAGCAGGAGGAAGTAAAGAAAACCGATAAAACCCCTGAGGAACTCGTTCCAAAGGAATATCACAATTATCTATCAGTCTTCTCTGTCCAGGAATCCGAACGCATGCTGCTTAGGAAACCATGGGACCATGCTATAGAACTCAAAGACTCATTTGTACCCAAAAAGGGAAGGTTGATCCCTCTCTCTCCTGATGAGCAGTCCGAAGTTAGTAGCTTCGTTGATGGACAGCTCAAAAAGGGTTACATTCGGCCGAGTAAGTCTCCACAAACGTCTCCTGTGTTCTTTGTCCCAAAGAAGGATGGAAAGAAGCGTATGGTACAGGACTACCGATATTTAAACGAGCATATGGTCAAGAATTCGTATCTGCTCCTGCTTATCTCGCAGCTTGTTGACAAGCTAAAGGGCTGTAAATTATTTACCAAAATGGACCTTAGGTGGGGATACAACAATGTTCGCATCAAGGAAGGTGACGAGTGGAAAGCCGCTTTCGTCTGTCATTGTGGTGCTTTTGAGCTGCTGGTTATGTTTTTCGGACTCTGCAACTCCCCCGCTACGTTTCAGAATATGATGAACGACATCTTTGGTGACATGGAGGATGCCGTGGTAGTATATGTTGACGACTTAATGATATTCATGAAAACGGACGATGAAAAGGAGCATGACAGGATCGTGCTAGAGGTGCTTAGGAGGTTGAAAGAGAATGACCTGTTTGTTAAACCGGAGAAATGTTTATTCAAGAGACAGGAAGTTGACTTCCTTGGGATGATCGTTGGCGTTAACGGAGTTAGGATGGATCCTGCCAAAGTTGCTGCTGTGCAGAATTGGCCCGTTCCCACTACCATTCGCGGAGTTCACAGCTTCCTCAGCCTTGCGAACTTTTACTGATGTTTTATCAAGGACTTTGCCCAAGTGGCACGACCCCTTAATGATCTCACGAAAAAGGATGTTCCATTCCAGTGGACTGACAAGTGTCAGTTAGCGTTTGATACACTTAAAGAAGCTTTCACCACGGCCCCTATTCTTATGTTTCCTGATCAGGATTGGAGGTTCCATTTAGAGACTGATGCTTCAGACTATGTGACTGGAGCCATGCTTTCGGTAGAATGTGAAGATGGTCTCTGGAGACCAGTTGCTTATTCAAGTCACTCCCTCTCTGGAGCAGAATTAAATTATATGGTTCACGATAAAGAGATGCTAGCCATCATTCGTGCGTTGGAGCAATGGCGTCACTATTTGGAAGCGACTCCGTACCAGTTTGAGATTTGGATGGATCATCATAACCTGAGGTGGTTCATGACGTCTCAGAAGCTCCAGCCTCGTCAGGCACGATGGGCGCAGTATTTCAGCTGTTTTAACTGTATTATCGTCCACAAACCTGGTGTTTCCATGGGATGACCGGATGCTCTCTCTCGTTGCGAGGACTTAATAGAAAATAAAGAAAATGCAAAAACAGAAGAGTTGTTATTTATCAAACCTGAACAACTCCGTGCGGTTTGCTTGGAATCTTCTCTAGAAGAAGATCTCCGTCGTGCTTCGGTTGGGGTAGATGCTAGCAAGCTCACCCTGAAGAATGGACTTTTATATAGTGGAGAAAAGGTCTTTGTACCTGAAGGACTTTGTAACAGGGTTCTTGCTGCTCTTCACGACTCACCCCTAGCGGGTCATCGCGGAATTAAAGGAACTCAGGAGTTGGTCACATGCTGGTTCACATGGCCTACCTTGAAACCCGATGTCGAGGAGTATGTAAAACACTGTCAAGCATGCCAGGCTAGCAAATCTAGTAATAAGCCACCGGCTGGAGAACTCAAACCTTTGCCGATCCCTAGTGGACCTTGGCAAGATCTTACTACCGATTTCATGGATCTAGGCATCAAGTCCACCTCTGGAAAATCACATGTGCTGGTCGTAGTAGATTGCTTCTCGAAAGAAGCCGAGTTTGTCCCTTGCACTGCCGAAGAAACCGCTGCTAGCACAGCAAGGCTTTATCTGTCGCATGTTTGGAAGCATCACGGACTCCCTATATCTATTGTCTCGGATCGTGGACCGCAGTTCGCCTCGCAGTTCTCTCGCGAGTTATTTAAAATGTTGGGAGTTGAGCAGAAGCTTTCGACAGCGTTTCATCCACAAATGGATGGACAAACTGAGCGGTTGAACCGCGAAATTCAGCAGTATCTGAGGATGTATGTGAACCACCAGCAGGAAAAGTGGGAAGACTGGCTGCCTTTGGCGCAGTTCGCATATAACAATTCCAAGTCTGATTCTACTGGCAAGTGCCCCTTTGAAGTTACTCGTTCGTATTTACCACGAATGGGCGTCGAGCCGACGACTTCTAAGGTAGAAGCAGCAGAGGAAACTGCTAGAAACTGGTTCCAGGTGTTCCAGGAAGTACGTGACTCGCTTGGAAAAGCTAGACAATGACAGAAAACTCAGGCAGATAAACGTCGTTCCCCTTCTCCTTCATATTCTGTCGGTGCTCAGGTTTGGCTAGCTACAAACCACCTCTCGCTGAAAGACCGGCAGAGCCGGAAGTTAACCGAAAAGTGGATTGGACCTTATGAGGTTGTCGAGGTTCTCTTGAACGCTGTTAAGTTAAAGTTACCCCGGAATATGTGGATTCACCTGGTTGTGAACGTTTCACGGGTAAAACCCTATCTTGGCGCCCTTGATGGGCAACCTGTTGTTAGACCCGGTCCCCAGCGGGTGACCGATGAAGGAGACATAGAGTTTGAGGTCGAAAAAGTGGTAGATTCATGCTTGAAGTGTGGGGGCTTACAGTTTTTAGTCCACTG
Organism: Pisolithus sp. B1; assembly: GCA_024663435.1. Taxonomy (NCBI): domain Eukaryota; kingdom Fungi; phylum Basidiomycota; class Agaricomycetes; order Boletales; family Pisolithaceae; genus Pisolithus; species Pisolithus sp. B1. The sequence goes on from JANFAA010000096.1 coordinate 11,764, forward strand.
GAGGGGCTATCCCGATGAAGATTGTACTTGGGAGCCAGCTAGTGCTCTTAAAAATGCCCAGGAGGCAATAGACGACTTCTATAAACTTTGCCCTTCCGCCCCCAGGAAGCTTCGCCTTGTAGACACCTCTGGACTTCTTTTTTTTCCTTTACCTGACCCTGTCACGTCTTGTACTCCCCTTTGGTCTCGCCTGGAAGTCGAACTATAGGAGGGGATAGTGTAACAGTGTTTAACTTTTCTTAGCGTAGTCTTCCTTTTTTAGTCGCTCTCTGGTTAGGGTTACACAGACACTCGATAGACGCTTTACTTAGTCAGCTTTTGCCGCATTGACTCAGCATGTTCAGCTGTAGCCAATCATGTTTATCTCTCTTTGTTTGGTTTGTTCTACGATGTTCCTTGGTACAAACAACTCTAGTAGTATAAATACCAGGCTCTCTTGTCGTAGGATACTCCAATCGAGTTCATTTTGTGCTTGCACCTAAAACTCCTTTCCTCACTTGCTCTCTATCAGTTCTTGGAGTGACTGAGATACAACTTTGTTTGTCGGTTGTCACAAAGATTGGGTTCTCGATCATAGGAACCCAACCATGGTATCTGATTGGATAGTAGCTGCTGGCGAGGCCATAAGCAAGATCGAGAGCAAAAGGATCCTCGATGGAAAGACAGCGCCCACTACGCTCTTCAACTATCAATGCCCAAGCCCCATGAAAGACCCAAATGCTATGGACATTGACAAAAGGGGAAGAACTAAAAAGTGGTCTAAAGGAAGAATGACCTATGTCAGCAAGTGCTACAATTGTGGAGATGAAGGTCATATCAAGAAAGAATGCAAGAAACCTCCAAGACCTAAAGAGGTCAAAGAAATCAAGTTGTACAGAGGGCCTGAAAATCTGTATCATGCTTCTATTGAGAAACATTTGGATTTTTAAATGGGCATCCTGGTTTACTTCTGTCCAGTATGCCCCCCCTTAGAGTGTTGTCAGCTTACCATGTATCTAGTGTTAATGATGAATCCGATATGTGTGCTCATTCACCACACGGATACATCAAGCTGCTCGACTATCAAGTGGAAGTTAGCGCACTTATCGATTGTGGAGCTGAAGTTAATTTGATCGGACCGACAATTGCATCAAAACTTAAAGTCAAAACATACAAAGTAAAAAGACCATGGAAGGTGGTAGGGTTTGATGGAATGACAAGTTGACCAATAACCTGGAAGTGCTACCTGAAAGCAGAGGTAAAAGGAAGATGCTGCAACATCCTATGCTTCATTGGACCTCTGGAGAAAAGAGACCACATTATCCTAGGAATGCTGTGGCTTCAAAAAGAGAAACCCATAATCAATTGGGAAACTTGGAAAATCGAAGGATGGGGTGACTCCCCACAAATGTTGCCAAAGAAGAAAGACGATACACATGAGGTCAAGACCACCTCTGTAAATTGCACCACGATTTTTACAAAGCTAGAAATGGAAGCCAAGCCTGTGGACGTGCCAGTGTTACTGGAGGAGTATAAAGAGTTTGCAGATGTGTTTTCCAAAGATGACATCCCCCTCCCAAGGTTTCGAAAAGGACTTGACCATGAAATTTGGACTAAGGCCAAGTTTCAAAAAGAAAACAAAACCCTTATGAAGAAAGCTATGCTATACCCGGTGTCACCTGATGAAATGAAAGCACTCAACGAGTTTATCAATGAAAATCTCGCCTGTGGCAAGATTGTCCCCTCTGAGTCCCTGCTGTCAGCACTGGTGTTTTTTGTCGCCAAGAAGGATGGAAAGAAGAGACTGGTCCAAGACTACTGATACCTCAATTCTCATATGATCCATGACTCTTACCCTCTCCCCAATATCCTGCAGCTTGTCGATGAACTCTGCGAGTCAAAGTATTTCGCCAAGTTTGACGTGCGATGGGATTTTACTAATGTCAGGGTTAAACTGGAGGATCAGTGGAAGGCAGCATTCCTGACACCATGAGGGCTGTTTGAACTGACAGTAATGTTCTTTGGACAGTGTAACTCCCCTCCAACCTTTCAGTGGTTCATGGACACAACCTTTGCATCGCAACTCCAACAATGGCAACAATGTGGCTATATGGATGACATGGTGGTACATGCCAAAACAATACCAGAACTTCGGAAGTACGTCAAGGAGTTCCTCGCAATATGTCAAAAGGAACAATTGTGTCTTAAGATCTCAAAATGTCTTTTCGAGTTGGATGAGGTCGAGTTCTTTGGGATGAAGATTAAACAAGGAAATGTACAAACTGTGTCAGTAAAAACCGACACAGTGGAATCCTGGCCCATACCCCATTGCCTATGCGATGTCCGTTCCTTCTTAGGGTTCTGCAACTTTTACTGACAGTTTATTCCATCGTTTTCACAAATTGCAAGACCATTGCACAACCTGTCAAAAAAGGATGTGAAGTGGCATTGGAATTCAGAGCACGCCAATGCCTTCCAATGAATCAAGGACCTGTTGTGTTCTGCCCTGGTCTTACAGATCCCGGATCACTGCAAACCGTTTGCCCTGTTTATGGACGCTTCCAAGGTGGGAACTGGGGCAGTCCTCACCCAAAAAGGACCGGATGGCGAATGGCATCCCTGCCACTTCCTTTCCGAATCTCTAAAGGGAGTGGAACAGCAGTATCAGGTCTTTGATTTAGAAATGTTGGCTGTTATCCATGCATTGGATGCTTTCTGACATTATCTTATCTCTCCCATGGAACCAACAGTGGTCTTTACTGATCACAAAAACCTAACCTACTGGTGGCATCTGCAGAAGCTCACTCCTTGCCAAGCATGGTGGCTCGACACCCTGCAAGGGTATCTGCTTGTCTTCTCCCATCAGTCTGGATGGTTGATGGGAGCCCCGGATGCATTGTCCCAACAGTCGGACCATGGCAAGGAACCTGCAACAATGGCTGCTGCCCTACCCGAAACCATGTGGCTTTCCAGGGGGGTAAATCCACCAAATCCACCAGAACAATCACCAAAAAACAACATTCAAGCTCCCATGGCTTTGGAAAAATGCATCATGAACAATGAGCAAAAGGTTGCCGAACCAAGAAAAGGAGTCTATGTTATTTCCCAGGAAGTGTACAAGCGTGCCACAAGCGAAACGCCAAAGGACTCTACACTCTCAACGGAGAACGAACAGGTGGTCATGGCCAAGGATGGAACAAAATGGTATAAACAAAGGTTGTACATTCCACTGGCAACCAGAAAACAATGCCTCGGCGGGTACCACGACCATGCATCGGCTGGACATCCAGGGGTAAAGGCGATGACAAAAAAGATGATGAAAGAGGTATGGTGGCCTGGAATGTGGAAGTCGGTCTGCGACTATGTCAAGGGATGCCCTGTTTGTCAAGCCAACAAGGTCATAACCCACCCAATCATGCCGCCCATAATGCCAAATGATATGCTGTCAAACCCCCTTCCTTTCCAACAGATCTCCATGGACTTCGTCACTGACTTACCCCTGTCTGAGGGATATGATTCGGTCCTTACCATGGTTGATCAGGGGCTTACAAAGGCAGTGGTGTTTGTGCCAACAAACAAAATGGCTGATTCGGTGGAGTTGGCAAGGCTGTTTCAATGCAACATCTATCAGAGATATGGCCTACCCAAAAGCGTTATATCGGATCGAGGACCGCAGTTTGCCTCTGCCTTTACTCGTGAACTGTACAAGGCTGTGGGTGTCAAAACGAAGTTATCGTCGGCCTATCACCCACAAACCAATGGTGAAAGTGAGTGGGTCAACCAGGAACTCAAAACATATTTATGATGCTATTGTGTGGAACTGCCCAACTCATGGGTGCAAAAACTTCCAGATGCTGAGTTTGCCCACAATTTGTGGATACACTCAGTTCATGGACAAACCCTGTTCTCCCTCTTATATGGGTATGACCTGTCCCCTTATCCCGACATTCAAGTAACTGCTGCCCCATTGGTCGATGAACACCTGCAGTCCCTTGCTTTAAATCGAGATCTGGCAGTGCTGTCTCACAAAAAGGCACAACAGGTGATGAAGGACCAAAGCAAAGGAAGTTATGTTCTGCCCAAGATAGGAGATAAGGTTTGGCTCGATTTGGCCAACCTTTGGACCCAGGGACAGTCAGCTAAACTGGAACCAAGAAGATTGGGGCCATTCCTCATCACCGAGTTAATATTGCCTGTGGCAGTGCGACTAGATCTCCTGACAACATGGAAGGTTCACCCAGTGTTTCATATGTCTTGCATCTATCCATATATGGAAACTGATGAGTATGGGCCTGCCCTGGCTCAGCCTATGCCTGAGCTGGTAGATGATGAGGTTGAGTGGGAGCTGGAGGCTATACTCAACCACCGCACCAAAGGGCGCTGAAAGGAGCGCGAGTACTTGGTGAAGTGGAAAGGTTTTCTGCATTCATCCAACACCTGGGAACCAGAAACCAATATAAAGGAACACGCCAAGGAAGCCCTTTACAAGTACAAACTCGCCTGCTGCCTCAACATATAAAAGATGTTGTCTCCTTGCTCCATTAACACAGAAAACCCTGGATCTGACTACTACTATGATAGCTTTAATGAATCCAACTTCACTGGTTCTACCCTTGTCTCGATGGACATCTCCCCAGCCTCACCACTCGCAGTATCTGCCACATGCCCCCTCCCTGAGGTATCCGGGTTCCCCACCACTGGCTTGATGTCGACTGGAACAAGCGAGGTCTCCACCACCTCTGTCGAACCTGTTTCGGACTCCTCTGCCTTTATCCCTCTCGGAGGGGTCTCATTTAAGTGGGTTACCCCACGGTCGGGAAAGGGCAAGAAGCATGCCCGCCCCTCCACTCCCCTCCTGTTTGTCCCACTCGTGGATTGACTGTCAGCCACCCCCTATGACTGTGACCCTAACGAAGGACCAAACCCCAATGAGTCTGCCCCAGTTCCCACTTTACCCCTCGCTGGACCTGTATCATGTGAGCATGTTCCACCCTGTACCGGGTCTCCCTGTCCTACCCCCTCCGGCTCAGGGCTCCCACAAGTGGGCCCCACAACATCAGAATTCTTTGACTATTGTTGGCTTCTCACAAAGTACAGTGAGTGAAAAAACATGTGCAATGTTTGGCTGTTTTGTACTAAGTCCGGTGTAGCGCCATGAGGCGTGGGAATCCTGCTTAGCCTTGGTGAGGTGGGTGGTAGTACTCGCTCTTGGCTACAAAATGGTCCCAGGGTCACGTGATTTGGTGCAGTAGTCATTGAGATATGTCCATTATAAAACAGCTACACCATTGCACATGTTTATTCACTTTTGAAAAGTGAGGGGTATTTGGGGAATATCAGTACTTGGTATAGCCTCCTTTTGCTTTAATCACTGCCTCCACCCTCCTAGGCATGCTTTCAATCAACTTCTGACACTCTTCAGCTGGTATATTGTTCCACTCCACCTGAGTCCTCTCCCACAACTCCAGTATTCCCTTGGGAGGATGCTCATACTCTGCAAGCCTCCTCTTGAGGTAACCCCAGGCATGTTCTATGGGGTTGAGGTCAGGGGACTGTGCAGGCCATACCATAGTCCTAAAATCCTGCTCCTCTAGCCACTCCTTGACCTGTTTGCAGGTGTGCTTGGGGTCATTGTCCTGCTGGAAGATGATGTCAGGAGGATGGAGACCATAATACTCAAGGGAATCTTGTAGTTCATCCTTCAAAATTTGGAGGTAGAGGTCTCCATCCATCCTACCATCAATCTTGGTGCCATACCCAACACCCTCCCAGGTCATACAGCCCCACATCATGAGAGACCCTCCTCCAAACTTCAGTGTCCCCTCTACTAGCCTATCATTCAGCTTCTCCCCTGGCTTTTTCCATGCCCATTTGCGCCCATCTGACCCCAGGTGATTAATTTTAGTCTCATCAGACCATACCACCCTCTTCCAGTCCTCCAAAGTCCAATCTTTATGGGCATAGGCAAAGTCCAACCTTGCCTTGCGATGCTTGGCAGAGAGGATAGGTCGTTTTCGCTTTACCACAGCCTTCATACCAGTCTTCTTCAGGTGCTGGCGAACAGTATTTGGGTGGAGGGGCTGGTTGATGACATTGGTGAGAGTTTTGGTCACCTGCACAGCATTGTCTGCCTTCTGAGTTGAGATGAGGTGGATGGCATGGCGGACATTAGCAGGGGAAAGCTTGGATGGACGACCTCCAGTGGACTTCTGCAGGCTGGAACGCTCCTTGGAACGAAGTCTAGAGATGGTAGAGCGATGTAGGCCAGTACTGGAGGCAATAGAGGAAGGAGAATGACCAGAATCAAGCATAGTGAGGATAGTATTCCTTTGGGTGGAGGAGATGGATCTCATGGTGGTAAAGGTTGGAAATAAAGAAGCGTGTGAACTTGTTCAAACTCAGACACAATGTTTATATGTGTATCTTTGTTTGTAGGACCAAACAACCACAATTATCTCTTCATTTGACTCAGATTTTACTTCCAGCCCAAAAGTGAATAAATGTGTGCAATGGTGTAGCTGTTTTATAATGGACATATCTCAATGACTACTGCACCAAATCACATGACCCTGGGACCATTTTGTAGCCAAGAGCGAGTACTACCACCCACCTCACCAAGGCTAAGCATGATTCCCACGCCTCATGGCGCTACACTGGACTTAGTACAAAACAGCCAAACATTGCACACGTTTTTTCACTCACTGTACAATGAAGGGCACACACTTGACAGGACAACAGGAGAACAATGTGAACGTTTACAGTTGTTGTGTCAGATCTTCAGAGGATCAGACATAGTAGCATCTCATGTCCCGAAGTTTTTGGAGTCTACACAAAACTGCGACCCAGAACAAAGTGCGGCCTACATTGAAAGCCTCTTATGAGCCATGGTTAGTGCAATGGGTGATGTCCAGCATGATGTCATCACTCTGGTTCATAAGGACCTCAGACCGGATGTAGCCCATTCCTTTCATGTCCAAGGTACCAATGGATCTGTTAGATCTGGGCTGGATGCCTTATGCAAGGTTGCTTCTGCAATCGAGGCTGGAAGATCGCAGCTTCGTGAGATGGTTGGAACAGAAATGCATGCCAGGGGAACGACTTCAGGGGTGTCTCCCCGAAATGTCGAAACAAGACAAGGACTGCCTTGGAATTGGCGAAGACCGGTTATCTGTCCCTAAAAGAGAGACTCCAATGTTGCCACCACCCTTTAGAGAGGAAAAGGAAGTCATGTGCGAAAGGGTCTTCCGGCAAGCTGCGACCATCATTGCTGACTCAGCATGAAATGGAGGAACCGTTTATGCTTGGGTGGACTTGCTAGAAAAGGCCTGTTATGATTTGGATTTCCGTTATATTCACAATGTTGTACAAACTCAAAATGAAATCCCTCCCAAACCTTTCATCGCTGTTGCCCCCGATGATCAGCTGTGCCTCTATCTTGGTGGGCACCTTCCCATACCACGTGACCATCCCCTCCGCCCTTATGCTTGTTTCGACTGCAAGTTCCTCGGACATTGGTCTTGTTGTCATGGAAGAGGATTGTGTTGGACGACTCCTGATGAGGTCGCTGTGATATCCACCACTACCCCTTTGCCGCCCACAACCCATCATTCATCGACAGTGCCACATACCTCAGGATGTCATTGATCAGGGGCTCGCCGGTCTTAATGGGGGGGTGATGTTACAAAATTCCGTTCTTGCCATGGTTGACTCCTGCATCCCACCTCTACTTCGCACGTATGCCTCGCTCTTCATCATGCTTATAGCTGCCATTGTTGTCTCATCCCTTGCCACCTATCATGTCATCCCAGGTACTTCACCTGACGGCCTTATGTTTTGGTAGTCAGTCCAGGACTGACTGACATCGCCTTCACCAATTAGTTCAACACTAATTCATCGGTCTCGTCTATGTTCGTCAGTCCAACACTGACTCACTGGTCCCTCCTTTGTTCGTCAGTCCCGTCTGTGTTCTCTGACTCATTGTTGTACTATAGCTGTGCATGCTGCGCATAGTTACCTTTCCTGTGCTTTCAGTACTTCCCTTGTTTGTCTGGTTGTTGGACTCATTGCTAGGTACTTGGCTCATAGCTGTGTTGTCCAGTAGGTATATAAACCCTAGCTACTTGCCATGTACTGTATCTTTTCGCTACCTTGCAACCACACTACTGTTTATCTCCATTCTTTGGCGATACGAGCAATGCTGGCCACAGAGGACTGAAAGTCTCATGTCCTTAGGTAACTACTTTGCTGTCGCTAGACTGCACTTGTCCTTTATTAGGACATTCGTGCGCAATGGCATAACACCTGTAGGCAGCTACAGGGGATCAGTAAGTAGTTTACTGTAAAGAATCTATGAACTTACCCTCAGTAGTGACTCAACTACTGAGGGAACAGTACCAAAAGTGTAGTACTATGTGCACTCTAAGTGCTTATGTAAGCAAGTAAAAACTCGCACCAATATATGTATCACACAGGGGTGATTCAAACTCCAACACTTATCTCCCACCTTTGTTTGTTCCTGTTGGTGAACTACAAAGAAGGGATGTTCCCATGGCAACAATCTACGATCATTGGATCAATTGGCAGTTGTCTTTTAACGACCCAGTTGACCCCCTTTCCTCTTGAGGCAGACCTATTGAGGTCGTCGAGCTATTTCCATCGACTCCAGATGAGGATGACGAGGATCCGAATCAGCTTGCCGAGTTTAATCTCTTGTAGTCATGTCCTTTCATCTTCTCCTCTCAAGTACATTCTTATGCTGATGCACATCTGGTATCCAGATGTCCGCTGTCACAATCAACTGGAATGCCATCTTCCTTCCTCCTGCTTTACCTTCCTGACCCTTCCCAATTGCTGCTGAGCAGGAAACCGCTTTTGCACTTGAGAAGGTGAGTATGGTGGAAGAGTATTCACATGACAGGTACATAAAACATATGATTGGCTTTATTGAGGATTGTTATAAGGAAAATTGCTGAACTTGGAAAGAAGTGGTTTATAGAGAATGCCGCTCTACCTTTTTAAGGTCACCATCCCCGCAGCATGTAGTCCCTGCTATTGCTATTGGTTATACTTGGTCAATAATTCCTGACAACGTTGCTGACGACTACACTTCTCCTATGTGTAGCTCAAAGCTTCATATTTCCTACCACTCTTACTTTGTTGATTGTCTTCCAAAACTTACACCTGCCTCCACCTTAAATGCCATCGCTAACTTCAATGGTGTAGATGTGCCTTCATTCACCTATGAAGATCCAGCCCTTCACACGATCCCTGCCTTTACAATTACAAATGACATCTTCTTTTATTTCAAAGGAAGAGCCCACCCTCTCTATGACTTCACAAGATTCTATGGGCTCATCCCTTCTCTTTGGATTTGGAATGAGTATTTGGAAAGTGGCTTTAGAAGAGTTTGGAACTCCAACTCTGCCTCCTTCCAAGTCTGTCCCAGCTACCTCTGAGAGAAAAGAAGTGATGGAGACCGTTGTCATCCCAACGTCATACTATTCTTGCAGGATCGAAAACACTGTATCAATATGGGCTGGTATGGCGGATATAATGCAGGTACAGAGCATCTCTGGTGGAGAGCTCTTGACAGAAGTACAAAGTGGGTCCTATGGCCCTCTAAATCGACGATTCTGCAGGATCTGGAGAGAGAATGTGAAAAGGGTAGTGGAAATGCTTCGTCAACTCCAACCTGCCGAGGAATCTTTGCCCAATGTTATCAATGAGCACATGGTAACCATGCTACCAAACATGTTTCCCTTACCAGGAAATTATCCTGAAGCATATGCAGGATATGGGCGACCTCCTTTTTCTGACCTTGTACAACATAGTTCTTATCGGCCAATAAATGTATTCCAGTTGATGTGTTCTAAATCCATTCATTATTCACAACTCATTCTCCCTTACTCCATTGGTATCCATGGAGGCATAGCCTTAAGGGATGAACAATGGGTTTACTTGTTACTTGACATTGGATTTCCACACTTCATGGCATATCATTACTTCCCTGATCTCGAGTTTCTCAAGTTAGAAAAACTACATTTACCAAAGCAATGCTATACTGCTAAAGGATGGGACTCTCCTATAAAGAAAGTTAATCCCAACTGGAACAGATTAAAGAAACAATGCCAATACAAAAGGCCTTCTCAAAAGAAATGTCATACCTTTTACCAAAAAGCCTTGGCATCCATTGGCTTGGGTTCCAACCAGGTTCTAGATGACATGCTAATTCTAGAATTTTTCTAGTTTTACCATGGCCGATCAAAAGGAAACATCAGCATCCAAAAACATTCCACATCCTAACAGCTCCAATTATGCTACTTGGAAAGCCATGATTAAAGGATATTTTATGACACTTGATGTTTGGGACATTGTCAATGGCAATTCTACTTGCCCTGATCCTACTGTTCCTGCTAATGCTCTGGCTGTAGCAGCCTGGAGAACAAAAAATAACCAAGGAATGGGCACTATTCTCTTATATTGTGACCCAGTTATTTCCATGTCCCTAGAATCTTTGGACACTGCAGACAATATGTGGACCACCCTTCAAAGGTCTTATGGTGCACCAACTGCTGTCTCTGCATATATGGACTTTTTGAGACTTCTCAAAATTCAGGTTAATCCTTCTGATGACTTGGGCTCCAAGTTAGCAGAAGTGAACATGATCCTGGGCTCGCTTGCAGCTCAAGGAATTACCTTATCCAAGCCAGTCCAATGCATGATGCTTTGTGGCACATTCACTGACAAATGGGGTACTGGTCCCACAAATATATTGTCATCAGTTAAAACAGAGGATCTAAAAATGGTAGACATTGTCCCATGTCTAAAGGAGTTATCATCACATCACACTGGGCAGTCTCATCTGCCAAAATTAGAAGCAAATCAGGCTTCAACTTCTATGTCAGCACAACCGCTAATTAATTGTCTCTCCAAACCTCCTCGATGCCATAAATGCTGAGGATCTCATCCAACTGAACAACATGTCGACAGGAACACTCATGGAAAAGGGTCTTTTAGAGGAAGAGGTGGTTTCCCTTGTCCAGGAACCCCATACCCTCAACAACAACAACAGCAGCAGCCACAGTCAGGTGGCAACAACAACAAAGGAAAGAAGCAAGCTACTCATGGTTGTGGTCATGGTCATGGCAGGTTTTCCACCGTCGACTACAATGACAAAGAAAATCCAGAGGAAACTCAGGATTATGACCAAGAAGAGTATGAGCAAGGCTATGAATCTTATAACATAAACATCAATGAGACTTCCATTGATGATGCCTCTCATTTTGAAGAGTTCTCTGAAGAAATCACTCCTGTTCTGGTACTGGAAACTGTACCACAAACAGTTGAGTATGTTGATTCTGCTGCACCCAATTCCACTGTTGACATTCCTTGTTGATGCCATGTGTGTTTGCGAACCGTAGAACGACTACATTTACAGGTACTTCCGGATCTTCCCACACAACATGGAATTCAAACTTTGGCGAGGAGGAGATGTCCATCTGTTGAATCAGGAGACCAATTCAATGACATTCCCCACTCCAGTCCAAGTGTTGATAGATCCAGAAGTGGAGTTCAAAATACTGCAACACACAGCAGTGTTAATGAGAGAGAGGAGAATGTACCACCAATTTGTAAAGGCACTAAGAGATCTAGGCATAGACGTAACCGCATAACGATCTCCATACAGGATTTTCATGCATTGGTATCTGAGCATAGATATCCAGAGCCAATACGATATGTACATTTACCTGACGATTATGAAGTAGATACTTTAACTCAGGGAGCCTCTGGCTTTTCCTATGGTGTCAATGATGATGTCTTTGACTTGTATCCTTGTGATTTGGAAACCAATCACACAAGCAACATTGTGTCTAAAAATTATATGTGGATGTTAGACTCAGGGTGTACTGGTCATGTAACCCCTTGTCGTGCTGACTTTATGACTTATAAAAAGTTTCCCGCCACTGCTTATGGACATACAGCTGGCAAAGAACCTGTCTGCCTTTTGGGCAAAGGAACTGCTGTTCTACAACTCGAAAACCAGTTTTTCCTGACATTATGAAACATAATTCATGGAGATTTCTCCAAACACCTATGTTCACAAAATTGCTTGTTACAGCGAGGCTATACTAGCCATGCTACAATGAAACATGAGGTGATCCGTACTCCTGATGGTCGTGTCATCCTCAAGGCCGATACCTTGTCTACCTCGTGGTTGCACTGGTTCTATGGAACACCTATCCATTCCTCCAGCGCCTTTAAGACCATAGACCTAGGGATGTTATCAGAGGATAGATTTATACTTTGGCATAATTGCCTTGGCCATCCAGGCTTGTCTGTTATTAAAAATTGCTTATGCCATGTTTCTGGGTTTCCTGCTGAGCTAATCACAAAACCCATGCCAACTTGTCAAGGTTGTGCATCTGGCAAAATGGCTTCTGATCCCTTTCATGCATCATCCAAATGTGCACTAAAGCCTCTTGAGCTCATGCATGCTGATCTTCTTGAATTGCCTATGGAATCCTACTATCGCAGTCGCTATGTCTTCACACTGCTTGATGATTATTCTTCCTTTGGCTTTTGCCTGTATCTCTGACTTAAGTCTGATGCCTTACCATGCTTTCGTGATTGGTTATCCATCATTGAATGCCAAACAGGTTGTCTCTTGAAGGTTTTTGTTTGGATCGAGGGGGAGAATTTATGGGAATGGAGTTTAAAATGCTCCTCAACTCCAAAGGCATACTTCATGAACTTTCAATAGCAGATCAACCACAACAAAATGGACATGCAGAATGCTTCAATAGGACCATTCTTGAGAAAGCAGGATCTATACGCCATCATGCTTGTGTTCCTAAACAGTTTTGGAACTTTGCCTTTGATGCTGCCCTACATGTCTACAATAGGACTCCATTGCAGCGATCCCTTTGGAAGACTCCTTGTGAACTCTTTTTAGGGAAGAAACCTGACATCTCTTGCTTCCGAGTATTCGGTTGTTTAGCATATGTTTGGATCCCTAAGGATCAATGAAAGGATAAACTGGAACCACATGCCCTAGAGATGGTTTTCCTCAGGTATGAACCAAATACAAAAGGATATCATTTCCTTCATGGCCAAAAACTAGTAATTGCTAGAACAGCAAAATTCGCTGAAGATATTTTTCCTTTTTGTAGTACAGATGGAAATAAGGAGAACAAATCCGATGACTCTGACCTTATCCCTGTGACAAACCAACCAGATGGATGACTGGATGGATAATGGGCCTGATCACCCTGTGGATGAGAGAAACCAATCTCGACCACTGAGTCCACAACAACAAAACCCACCATGAGATGATGGAGACCAGGATACTGGACCTCTGCACCATCCATCAAGAGACAACTCTAATGGGGCAAACTCGCATACCAATTGACAGCCTGAGATACCTCAACAATGGCTGAACCATCCTCATCAACCCTTTAATATTCGAGCTCAACCAAACTGACCAATGGTCATTCCACAATGTGAGGGAAGACCAGCTCATGTTGTCCGACCTCCTCTATGACCTGGAAATGTTTATGGAGAAAGAAGAGATCCAGTCAGTATAGAAAAGGAGATTAGAGACAAACGAGATGCAAAAATAATCAAAGGATCTTTGAAGAGCGGAGACCACCTTCACCTTTTTCACAAGATCCTGAAGAACCAAGAGCTGAACCCTTGCATTTTCATGGTGCAGAATCCAAAGAAGCTAGAGAAGCTTCTTTCATAACAATATTAGCTGCAAGAATAAAAGATACACCCAAACAGTTCAAGGATGTTCTCAAACTTCTGAAAACTGAACAAACCATTTGGTTTGATGCAATGAAGGATGAATTAAAATCGATTGAAGAAAGAAATGTTTGGACACTAGTGGATCCTCCTCCAGGAAGAAAACTGGTTAAATCAAGATGGGTTTATGCTATTAAAAGTGATGGTTGTCACAAAGCTCGCCTTGTAGCAAAAGGCTTTACCCAAGAGTATGGGATAGACTTTGAAGAAACCTTTTCTCTGGTCACATGTTTTGAAACAGTGCGAATCCTACTAGCTCATGCCATGCAGCACAATTGGGAAATGGAAGCACTGGATGTCAAAACCGCCTTCCTTTATGGCAAGCTAGATGAGGAAATATACATGGAACAACCAGATGGTTTTCGAGTCAAAGGTCACAAGCACAAAGTTTATTGGTTGCTGCAAGCCCTTTATGGTTTAAAGCAAGCAGCACTCTCATGGAACAAAGAGTTACACCAGTCTTTACTTCAGATGGGTTTCCTCTGATCAAAAGTTGATGCTGGTGTTTATTTTTATCATTCAAAAGCTGGTACTGTTGTCTTCTTGGTTTATGTGGACAATGGACTTTTCCTTGGATCACATAAAGCTTTAATCAAAAAGAAGAAAGACGAGTTCATGAAGAAATGGGAATCCCGTGATTTAGGTGAAGTAAAAGAATATCTTGGAATCCAAATAAAATGAAATCGCCAAACCAAAGAAATTTGGTTAGATCAAATTCCCTATGTCCAAAAAGTCATCAAATGATTCAGCATGGAGCAAGCGACCTCAGTTCGCACACCTTTACCTTCTGGATATATTCCAGAAAAAGCTCCTCCAAATTACCAACCAAATTCACAGCTTCGTTCCAGGTTTCAGTCAGTAATAGGATCTTTTCTCTATATGGCTCTGGGGAACCAGACCAGATATTGCTTATTCAGTTATCTGAATGTCCCAATATATGTCAAATCCTACCAACTTACACCTCAAACAGGCACTACACATTGTTCATTATGTGGCATCCACACCGAACATCTGCCTTCGTTATCATGGAAACGAAAGGAGAATTTATGGCTTTGCTGATTCTGATTGGGCTTCAAATAAAGACACTTGTCATTCAACAACTGGTTTTGCCATGTATTATGGTAACTCCCTAATTTTGTGGAGATCCCAAAAGCAGAAAACAATTGCTCTCTCTTCTACTGAAGTGGAATATATGGTGATGTGCGATGCCACCAGGCAAATAAAATGGCTTAATATGCTCTTCGAAGAATTGTCGTTTAAAATGGACAAGACCATCCTTTATTCTGATAATATGGGGGCTTGCTTCATAGCTGAAAATCTGGTTTCAGATGGTCGTTCCAAACATATCAATATACAATGGCACTTCATTCATGAATGTGTTGAAGAAGGCTTGTTTGTTATCGAATATGTTAATACAACTTGACAAAGAGCTGACACTGCAAGCATTTCACAATTTTTCATCAGAAAACATACTGAAAAAATGGAGAGAAGAGATACTCTTTTATGTTGGATGATTTGTTGGAAAAAATGCAAAAGTAATTTTCTCTTTTCTGTGCAGAAACATGGATTAATGGTAATGTCCATTAGTCTTCTGCTCTAAGTGGTATTAGCATCAATTCATGTTTTCTGGAAGGAAATAAAACATTATTTCTGCATTTTTTCTTCCCAAACATCCAAAATAAAAGAGTATCTCTTTCCTCCATTTTTGCAGAATGTTTTCCAAAGAAACATCATGAAATGCTTGCAGTGTGATGGACTTACCAAGTTGTTAACCTGGCAAAAATTTGAAGAAAATCACTTGTCATTAGGTCTGGTATTCTGACCTTTCTAGAGTGAGGGGGAGTGTTGAAACTATTACCAGTTACTATCACTTACATGTGATTGTTATTCTAAGAATAGTATGTTCCACACTATTCTACGGTGTTCTCTTATACTGGATTACCGGAAACACATTCCTAGTAGAAAGACAGAGTTGTACCTATTAGGAAGGTCCTCTTACTTACATATATGGTAGTTTTATTTATGCTGACAGCACACCTGGTCTGTGTGCAGTCTACATGTATATAAAGGTCCTTGGATAGTACCAGGACAGCAGTGAACTTCGCATATACATCTTTTATCATTCTTACTCAGAACTACTACCACTCTCCTCTAACCAAAAGACCAAAGTCTCAACTGAATCTAAAGGCAAGTGCTCTGCCCTTTGCCCCTTGCTCTGACCCCTCTGCACAATAGAATGTAGCACAGAGAGACCAGTGGCAGTGCAAGACATCGATGTGACAGCTGGTGGAGGGATATTTTCTGAATCTAGGTCCATCTGCTCAATTGGATGTTTAATAGCTGTGTGTGAGCAACCATTGAAAAGGCCTTCAAACTGGGGATCAGTCTTCAGGTGCTGATGTGTTTTGAAGTGATTCCAGATGGCCTTGAGCAAGTCAGCCTTGACTCCTGTTGACTTGATCATAAGATGGTGAGCAATGTCAAGCAGATCATCCTTGCTTTTTGTTGAGATCACACCACTGAACTGAATACCTTCACCCTGTACAGCTTGTTGGGCAGCTCAGACTGCCTGCTTTGCCACTTTTTGTGCAGCTACTTCAGCCTTCTTCTGCTTCTTTTCTGCCCTTGCTTTGTCCTGTGCCTCCCACTCCTGTAGTCCCTCTGCTGAGGTCAGCCAGCATGCATTGATAGTCCTTGCTCGGGACTTCTTCTTCACATTTAGTCATTTATTCAATGCTCTGATCTGGCTCAAGGCAATGGCACAGTGTGCTTTTGCAGCCTCCAACTCATCATTCTTCACCTCCACATCTGATTCAAGGTTCTGCACTCTGTATTCCAAGTGGTTGACCTTATTCTCCATGGATAAGAAGTATGAAGTCAGGTCAGGATTTGATTCTGGTAGGGCAGGTGGCATGATACTGGGTCGGATGGGTTGGGTGATGGGAGTGAATGTCAAAGTAACATGTTGGCAGTTAGCATTTGGAAGCTGTGTGGCAGTGCCAGAAGCACCATCATCCTCGGAATCAGACTGGTTGTCTGATAAGTGCTCCACATTGTTGTCTTCAGTGTCTAACACTTGCTCCCAAGATCAACTTCTTCTGTAGCAACATCCTCCAAGGCTGGTAGCTCATGAGGCTGGATAGGATAGGATGATGGGACATGTGCTTCTGTGGAAGTTGCCATGCTTGGTGCAAAGTCCTGATCAGTGAAAATATGGGGATTGAAAGGTCAGATGCCACTATTCTTCCAGGCTTTGAGAATGATCTCTGATGTAAATGCCTGAGCACAAGCAGCCATATATTGATCAACAAAATCCTCCCTTGAGATCTCCTCACCTGTCACCTCCAGTACTTCCTCGCATCACTTTTGCCAAGCTTGCTGGAGTGGACCCAAAATCCCAACAGCAAGTGGTTGCAGCTTGTGTGTTGTGTGTGGCAGAAGGCAGAACAGTTCAATGTTATTTTTGATGGCAAGTTCACACATGTCTTTTGTGATGTGAGACCCATGACCATCATAGATAAGCAAAATTGGTTTTCCAGACTTGTTCTGTGCTGTTGCCTGTGGAATGAAGGTATTTTCAAACCATTTCATGCAGATGAAGTCATCAGTCCACCCATTTGGGGAGGTTCCAATGCTAGGAAGATCATCATGGCCCTTGACTTATAGAAGAATAGATGGTCAATGACATACCATATATTGGGGTGAGCCTGGAACCATTTCTTGTGATACAACTTTCCTGAAAACACAAATCCAAGTGTAATGCTGCCACCATCTGCTGACACACATTCAATGATGGTAACAAGCTCAAGATTTCCACTATGAGTCCTGTACTTTGTGAACCATCCTTGTGGTATGAAGTACTTCTCAGGTGATGATTTCCGACCTCCACCTCACTGACATCCCTTCTCATCCATGTTGTAAATATTCTCCCAAGGAATCTCCTTCTGCTCGATAACCTTCTGCAGTAGCTTAAAGTGGTGTTCAACAACTGTCTGATTGAAGCTTTGATGATGTTGAGGATCCAGTGCTGCTGGCTTCCCAAGGGTAATATCAGGATGCCATCATAGGAACTGAATAACCCATTTATGACCAGGTTTCCTCCCACAAAGCAGTTCTGCTTTGACTCGAATAGTCCTTTTGCTGAGCAGTTGCCCCATGGAGCTAAGGTGCTTGATCCAGTCAACAAGCACAAACTCTTGTGTAGGTGAGAGAAGCTGTTGACTTGCATGGGCTTTATGATATTGCTGTGAAATCCCAAGGTATCGCTGTTGGAGGGTGTGGTAAGGAACACCATGCTCAGCTGCAGCTGCATGAATGTTGGGAGAATCAGAAGCAGAAAGGAGAGAACAGACATATTGTATTTTCTGTTCCTGTTCATCTTGGAGCTTCTGAGCCTTTTTTTGTGCCATGCAGTGACCTGCATGAAGTGGTGAACATGATCAGGGAGTTGACACTTCTGTACCTAGTTTGTGCCATGTTGCTGGGGCTGCTGCTGTCACTCCACACTGCTCTGCTTGATTTTGTCACACACTTGCATTGGTTTCTTGCAACAGCAATCACAAGTGATGTTTCCTCTTGATTGTCTCTAAAAATTTTTCAGGAAGTGGGGAAGTATCTGAAGAAACCCATTACAACTTTGTAGATTTATCCAGTGTGATTTGGCTTCAGCCCTGACAAGTTACTCTGAAATTAGCCCCTTTAAAACAGTGGAATGGCTCCTACTGCTGAACAAATGCATTTTACTTTTAAAAAAAGTATACAGTCCTCTCAGGCTATGGTATAACCTTCTCTATATACAACTACATAGCTTGAACTTATCAGGAATTTAACACATTACTTTTTCATACTTTTAAGATACTTTTTGCAACTCTGTTCGACTTACAGCTGTTTGCGGAAATGATGGCAGTCGCATTGTGAATTTTACCAATTATAGACTATCAGGACTTAGTAGAATTCTCATTGATTATCTTGACTATGACCATAATGGTCTTTCATGCCATCTCTCACAATGTGAAACTGGCTGCCATTTGCCTCTATGAATGTGGCCTAGTGGATTTCCTTGATATACTTGAAGTCTGTGACATGTCTTCCCACACCTTCTACCAAATCCTCAAGCTATGGCGAGAAACAGGTGATATCATGAAACTGCTGGACAAAAACAAGCAGGGGCAGCCCCACCTTCTCGACTGTGAAGACATCAAATACCTTGTACAGCTCATTTGCCAGAAGCCTGACTACTTTCTTGACGAGCTTCTCCACCTGCTTCAGACTAACCACTTCATCTCCATTCACTTCTCTGTCATTCACCAAGAACTGGAATGTGCAGATGAGCCATAAAAAACTCAAGAGTATTGCTATAGAGAGGAATGAGGAGCTTCGAGCAGAGTTTGTTGCCCATATGGCTCAGTAAGTATTTTCTTATTTCTGTTGTGCTGCAGTAATGACTTTGCCTCAGATATGATCCAGCCAACTTGGGCTTCATTGACAAGGTATCGAAGGATGAACACATGCTCTAATGATGTTACAGTCAGTCTAGAAAAGGCAGAAGAGCCAACAAGAAACAAGTATTCATTTGTGGCCACTGTACTTCAACAGTGGCTCTTCTTACTCTGAATGGCATTGCTGTGGGAACCATAGTTGAGGGCTCAATGATGCACAGCAGATTCATGGAGTGGCTTGAGCATGACATTGTAAGTTTCCTTCTACATACACCACTGAAAATCATGGCTGACTGTTGTCATGTAGCTACTGAAATGTGAGGCCTACCCTGGCGACCTTAGCGTACTGGTCATGGATAATGTGAAGATTCACCATGGCAATGATGTACTTGAACTGGCTGACCACTTTGGTGAGTTTACTTGCTCAGTTCCACATGCACATTTCTCAATGTCCTGCCAGGTGTACATATTGAGTACTTGCCACCATATTCACCCAATCTCAATCCCATCAAGGAAGCATTTTCGAAGATCAAACATTGGCTTCATCAGTACAACGAATATTACTGTGCAACAACAGATGACAGTGTCATCTTTGACATGTTAGAGGTTCTCAATATCATCACAGAAGAGGATGCACATGGATACTTTATCCATGTGGGATACTTTTAGCACTGTTATTCATTGTGTTGTATGTCAAACATTCATTACAGCTACGGAATTGTACATTGTAGGAAACTGTACCCTCCCACCCAGAATCTATGCATGAGTAGGTGGAGAATGAGTGCCCCTTCGTGTTCAAGCATGAACAGCAATGGTCCGAAGCTTACCTCTACCTCGTTGACAAGCTGAACTCACAACCAGATTACAAACACAAGCATCAATTGCAAGGTAGTATAAGTACATGATGTGACAAGTGAGAAAGCAGTGATAGCTAGTTACTGATGAGAGTCGACCATTGCTCAACTGCATCTCATGACTCTGCAACTTCGCCATGCACAAAACCCATCTCTTTCAGGTCCAAGTTGATGCTGAGGAAATGGAGTGAGTGAGTCTTGTGGAATGAATTCTCTTGAAGTTTCTTGAGAATCATGTTGCCGAGATCGTAGTGGGTGCAGAATTCTATATTGGGTATGTCCTCGCCAGGAATATGAGTGGCTGGCAGAAGGGGGCCATCTGTGGTCTTGATCCTGTGTTGTGGCACTTGAGTTTGAGGGCCCATGCCAGCATGCATGAAACCTAGGATGTCATTGCCAAGCATAAGGTTGATGACTGGTGCAGAAGCTTGTGGGGGATTGCTTTTTGACTCCAGGGTGAGGTGATGTTGAAGGACTGGGCTAAGCTTTTCTTGAGTGATACTACTGCATGCGTTGATGGCATCAAATAGATGGTGGTTCGGTGGTTTGCTAATCATTGCATGCTCATTTCCTTTTAGCTGAAAAAAATGCACCATAAATATGAAGCAGGGAATGACTTTCTGTTACCATTGTGGCTGCCCAGCAATTGAAGTGATTGTGGCTGAGGGGCAAGTGTTCATCAGATGCAGTGACATAGCAATGGGTCAATGGGCATGCACTGTCAGGTTTCTTACACAACCAGACATTGTGCAGAAGTTGGATGTTCTTGCTGATGCGGATGTTCCCTGGTAGTTCCATAGTGTCCTTCTGCAGGATATATGCATCAGATTCTAAAAGAGAATGTGACAAGCACACCTTTTTTTGGTTCCTTCGAGATGTATTCGAGCCACCTGCATCAAGTTCTTCTTCATCCCATGTGCTGCTGTTGGTCAGCACCTCTTTCATCACAGTGGTGGCAGGCTCTTGCAGAACAATGATGTTGACAGTTGGATTTTGAGATGCAATCTTGTCAATTTGGGTACTGAGAGTCCTATAGTGCTCTTCAGATACAAGTGGAAGGCCTGGCTTAGGCAAGATGCAGGGAATGTGAAATGTAACCTCATAACCTTCAATTCCAATTTTCTTTGGTGAGAGAATTTGGTCAATCCTCAAGAGCATCTGGGCGAGCAGCATGTCCCAGGGATCTTCGCCATGTCGAAACTCGAATGATGCACTCTTCATTTCACACTTTGCAATTGGTTTCTTCAGCTCAGTAGAAGGTGTGACATTGACAATGAAAGTGACAACCTTTGTGGGCTTTTCCGGTGGTTGAATTGCTGAATGTATGAGGCATATGCACATCAATTGCATGACTACCACTCAGTATTAGCACTTACCTTCTTTCCCATGCTTTCTCTTCTTACTGATGATAGTGGGAGGGGGAGTCAGATGGGACTGCCCTTGAGAACCATCCATAGGGTCTGGCTGGGGGGTATCTGAGGTATCATTAGCAGGCTTGGATGACATACTTGTATGCTCATCTTTGCTCTCACTCGAGGTATCGAATTGGTCATTTTCAATCATTAGTTGTGGCAGGCTGGCTGTTATGCCATTGTGTACAAATGTCCTAACAAAGGACAAGTGCATTATAGTGATGGCAAGGTATTACCTTGGGACATAAAGACTTTGAATCCCCTTGATCACTTTTGCTTGTATCACCAAAGAATGGTGATAAACAAAGATAGCAGATTGCAAGGTAGCAAAAAGATACTGTACATGGGTGAATAGCTATGGTTTATATAGGTCTTGGGAACACAGCTATGAGCCCAACAAGTATCATTCAAGCAAAACAAGCATCAGTGAGTCAACAATCCACTAGGTACAGGAAAGGCAACTTTGTGCAGTATGCACAGCTATAGTACAAAGATGAGCCAGTGAATGAATCAGAGACTGACAGAGACAGAGTGAGACCAACAAGTAAGGGAACCACCAATGAGTCAGGTAAACAGGGGTTTGGGGTTAGGCCCGAAGTTGGTAACTTGTTGAGTTACCAGAACATAAGTCTGTTGTCACGCACCAAAGGTGTTTGGCAATGTGAGCATGGAGTCTTGCTGAATAAGGGAGATTGAGGAATGTGGCCTAATGCAAAAAGATGACTGGTACATCTAGCAGTCATCCTTCACACAAGAACAATCCTTAACACTAGGGAGGAAACTGTTCAAGCACCGATCAAACCTTTTTAGCACTCACGTACAGCATTCCGGTTTTTCGAATATCTCGGGCATTTCTAAAGATATCGACGTAATTCCCACGCTCACACGTAGCCCTTGATCACGCCATCCTTCCTTCCAAATTTGGTAACAATCCTCACCCTCCATGATTTTCTACAGCATTTCTGCCAACAGATGCCCATTTCGCTAAGTCCCATCATAATGGCTGCCTCATCGACAATCTCTTTGCTCGTGTCCTGTGCTAGGGAGCATAACTACTTATATCTCCCAGGACTTCCCACTAGCTTCCACCCTGAAGCATCCTGATTCATCCCTTCCTCATCCACTCCCTCCCAAGCCATCTCTTTGGGACAGCGTGTTCTCCTTGTCAGTATGACATCCAGGAGGACATTCTTTGGTCGTCTTGAGTCTGTTGTCAGACTTGAAAGGTCTTATGTGGTTGTATCAGTCTCTCCAGTTGAAGAAGCATATGGATCCTTCATTCCCACCCCCTGCAATGTCTACTTCTCACTCTCATCATTTGTTCTTCCAAGGTTGTGACAGGTTCAGTACCAGTTACTGTCATCTAGGCTATCTGATCGCATTCATGATGATTTTGAGGCACTTCTCCCTGCTCTCATGGGAGAGGACGGTCCCCCATCTTCCTCAGACCCTGCTGAAGACTAGCTGTCAATGTAGCACCCTTTTTCAGAGGAGGAAGAGGGGGAAAAATGTGAAATCCAATGCCCTGACACCTGTGGAGACCCCCAACATTCAGCCCCTGGCAGGATCCCCCACCGTTCTTCATTTGGAATCACTGTGCCTTGACCTGTCACATCAAGATTTGCTCAGTCATACCCCTTACTCAGCCATGACCAATACCCTGACTCATTCTCTTGGCATGTTAATCATCCGTTCCTTCCATGACTCATACTTATTTGACATTGCTTACTGACATTCTTTGTCATGCTTACCACTTTGTTACCAATCGCTTACCTGTCCTTACCAAGCCTTACTGATCATCACCAATCCCTTACCAACCCCTTTACCAATCGGTGACAGAGTGTTGCTTCACATTTGTTGAAGGCTACGCTCTGGTCTTGTATATAAACCCTGCAGTTCCAGATATCAGAGATAGCCCAGAGAGAATATATGTCACCTTCATACTTACTTCCAGGAGACTATCCTCCTGCAATATATCTTCATCTCCCATCGCTTTTGAAGCCCCTCCATCATCATCTTCAGTCTTCCAGTGGTTGAGGCCCCCTTAAGGGTCTATCCACTGATCTTCCTTTGCTCCCAGTCATCCTCAGGCTCACAGGAGCCTATTATCTTCGTCTCCCTTTGTCTCCTGGCTTCCTCCCTGTCCAGACTGTCCCCCTCCCTCTGCACTAGCTGCACGGAACCCCTCCCCTTTTGATTTTACAGGTCCTTCAAGCAGGATACCACTTAGGAAAACCACCA
The DNA here is from genome assembly GCA_024663435.1 of Pisolithus sp. B1. Taxonomy (NCBI): domain Eukaryota; kingdom Fungi; phylum Basidiomycota; class Agaricomycetes; order Boletales; family Pisolithaceae; genus Pisolithus; species Pisolithus sp. B1. The sequence goes on from JANFAA010000096.1 coordinate 35,491, forward strand.
CTCACATTTTTTTTGTCTTTGTGTTGGGTTTTTGGTTGTTTTTGCCATTGATCCCAACATCAACTCACACCATCAGGGGACATTCCTGGTATAACATGGAAAGCAGCAAGGGACGAGATGATGACAATGAGAGAGGTGTAGGTGCAATGCAGAGGTGGGATGCAGTCAGTAGAGGAAAGAAGAGGGGAATTTTGTAACATTACCCCCCCATTAAGCTCAGTGAGCCCCTGATTGATGACAGCCTGAGGTACACAGCACTGTCAGTGAACAATGTGACAAGGATGGCAAAGGGGTGTAGGGGGATAAGATGGCAGCCTCCTTGGGGGTAGTCCACCTTGAACTGGCGCTGTTTCTACAAGACCAGTGGCTGAGGAACTCACAGTCATAGCACATGTAAGGTCAAAGGGGATGGTTGCATGGAACGGGAAGGCATCCACCAAGAAAGAAGTGCAGCTGATCATTGAGAGCAAGGGCTATGAAGGGACAGGGAGGGATATTGCTTTGGGTTTGTACAATGTTGTGGATAGTGTGAAAGTCGAGGTCATGACAGGCCTTTTCTAACAAATCTACCCAAGCATAAATGGTTCCTCCATTATTTGCTGAGTCAGCGATGATTGTGGTGGCTTGTTGGAAGACCCTTTCGCATGTGACCTCCACTTCTTCTTGGAAGGGTGGTGGCTTGTCGGAGTCTCTCTCTTAGGGACAGGTAGCTGGTCTGAGCTAACTCCATAAGGCAGTCCTTGTCCTGTTTTGACATCTCAGGGAGACACCCCCAAAGCACTTCATGCAGCATGCATTTCTGTTCTGACCATCTCACGAAGTTGTGATCTTCCATCCTTGATTGCAGAAGCAACCTTGCATTAGGCATCCAACCCAGATCTAACAGATCAATTGGTACCCTGGACCTGAAAGGAATGGGCGACCTCAGGTCCGAGATCCTTGTGGACCAGGCAAATGACATCATGTTGAACATCACCCATGGCACTGATGGTAGCACGTAGGAGCTGTTCGACATAAGCACCTTTTTCTTCCAGATCACAGACCTGAGTAGCCTCCAAAAACTGAGGCATGTATGACACGACTACATCTGATCCTCAGAAGATTTGACACAGCAACCATAAACATTCACATTGTTCTCCTGTTGTCCTGTCAAGTGCATGCCCTTCATTGTACTTTGTGAGAAACCAACAGTAGTTGAAGAATTTGGATGTCGTGGGGCCCATTTGAGTGAGCCCTGGACAGGGGGTGGTAAAGCAGGAAGACCTGGTACAGGGTGGTACATGCTTGCATGATATGGGTCAGGCAATGGGTAGAGTGGGAATTGGGGATTGTTCATTTGGGTTGGGCCCTTCATTAGGGTCATAGTCATAGGGCATGGCTGAGAGTCGATCCACAAGGGGGACATGGGGGAACAGGGTAGACAGTTGGGCACACTTCTTGCCCTTGTTGGCCCTTGGGCCAACACATTTGAACGAGAGTCCTCCAAGTGGAATGAATGAGGTGGAGTCAGAAAGGGGTTCAGCTGAGGTGGTGGAGACCTCATCCATTCTGGTCAACATCGAGCTGGCAGCAGTGAGGCAGGGTACCACAGGGAGGGGGCATGAGGAGGATACTGCAAATGGTGAGGCTGGGGAGACATCCATTGAGACAAGGGTAGGACTGGCAAAGTTGAATTCATCAAAATTATCAAAGTAGTCAGAGCTGGGGTTTTCAGTGTTGACAGAACAAGGTGAAGACATTTTATACTTGGAGGTGATGGGCAAGCTTGTAGTCATAGAGGGCTTCCTCTGCATGTTCTTTTATATGGGCCTCTGGCTCCCAAGTGTTAGATGAGTGTGGAAATCCCTTCCACTTCACCAAGTACTTGCACTCCTTCCTGTGCCCTTTGGTGCAGTGATTAAGGATAGCCTCGAGCTCCCACTCAACCTCATCATCAACCAGTTCCAGCATGGGCTGAGCTGGGGCAGGCCCATACTCATCCATTTCCATATATGGGTATATTCAAGACATGTGGAAGACCAGGTGTACCTTCCATGTTGCAGGAAGATCAAGCTGGACAGCCATGGGTGATATTAACTTTGACACGGTAAAGGGGCTGAGCCTTCTTGGTTCCAGCTTGGCTGACTGTCCTTGCATCCAGAGACTAGCCAAATCCAGCCACACCTGATCTCCGATCTTCAGTGGGACATAAGTTCCCTTGCTTCAGTTCTTCATTGTCTCCTGTGCCACCTTATGGGATAACTTTGCAAGATCCCAATTTATGGCCAGTGACTGGAGTTGTTCGTCGACTGAAGGTGCCAAGGTGACCCTTGCAGCAGGATACAGGGAGGGGTCAAAACCATAAAGGAGTGAAAACAGGGTTTGCCCATGTACCGAGTGAACTCAGGAGTTGTGGGCAAACTCGGCATCAGGTAACTTGCATGCCCATGAGTTTGGCAACCCTGCACAATAACACCATAAGTAGGTTCCAAGCTCCTGGCTGACATGCTTGCTTTCACCATTGGCCTGCAGGTGGTAAGCAGATGACAACTGGGTTTTGATCCCTACTGCCTTGTACAGCTCTCAAGTGAAAGCTGAAGTGAACTGTGGTCCTCTATCAGATATCATGCTTTCTGGGAGACCATATCTTTGATATACATTTCTTTGGAACAGCCTTGCTAGTTCCACTGAGTCAGCCATTTTATTGGTCAGCATGAACACTGCCACTTTCATTAGCCCCTGGTCAATTATGGTTAGGACCAAGTCATATCCCTCAGACAGGGGTAGGTTGGTTATGAAATCCATAGAGATTTGTTGGAAGGGAAGGGGGTTTGATGGGGTGTCATTTGGCATGATCAGGGGAGTTACCAGGTGAGTAATGACCTTGTTTGCCTGACAGACTGGGCATCCTTGGACATAATCGTGTATTGACTTCCACATACCAGGCCACCAGACCTCCTTCATCATTTTCTTTGTCATTGCCTTTACTCCCAGATGTCCAGCTGTCAGGCAGTCATGGTATTCCCTCAGGCATTGTTTCCTTGTGTTCAGCGGGATATACAACCTCTGTTTGTACCGTTTCATTCCATCCAAAGCCCTTTGTACCTGTTCGTTCTCCTCTGAGAGGGTTGAATCCTTTGGTGTTTCGCTTGTGGCATGTTCATACACCTCTCTCAATATAACATAGACCCATTTTTGGGACTGATCAACCTTTGACTTGTCATTCGTGACATGTTGTACCGATGCCATGGGGGCTGGAAAAACATTTTCATGGGTTTTCACCCCCCCATCAAGCCACATGGCAGTGGGAAGGGCAGAAGCCATTGTAGCTGGTTCCTTGCCATGATCAGCACGATGAGACAGCGTGTTGGGCACCCCCATTAACTTTCTGGACTGGTGGGAAAAGAGCAATGGATATCCTTGCAGGGTGTCCAGCCAGTGGGCCTGGCAAGGCATAAGTTTCTGTGGATGTCACCAATACATGAGATTCTTGTGGTTGGTGAAAACCACTGTAGGTTCTACTGGAGAAATCAAGTAGTGGCAAAAAGTATCCAATGCTTGGATAACTGCCAACATTTCTAAGTCAAAGACCTGGTAGCACTGTTTGGCCCCTTTGAGCGATTCCAAAAGGAAATGGCAGGGATGCCACTCATTATCAGGGCCTTTCTGTGCAAGGACCATGCTGGTCCCTACCTTAGAAGCATCGGTAAACAGGGCAAACAGTTTGCAATGGTCCAGTATTTGAAGAACCAGTGCCAAGCACAGTAGACTTTTAATTTTGTTGAATGCCTGGTCTTCCTCCACAGTCCAACACCACTTGACATCCTTCTTTGACAGGTTGTGTAGTGGATGTGCGACTTGCAAAAATGAAGGGATAAACCTCCTGTAAAAGTTACAAAAGCCCAAAAAGGACTGTACATCCCTCAAACACAATGGCATCAGCCAGGTTTCTACCATGTCGGTCTTGACCAAGACCATCTGGACACTTCCTTGGGTAATTTTCATTCCAAGGAACTCTACCTCTTCTGTCTCAGAGACACATTTTGATATCTTGAGTTGAAGCCACTCTTACTGACATATCTCCAGGAACTCTGTCACATACTTCTGTAGATCCTCACAAGTTTTTGCATGTACCACCACATTGTCCATATATCCACACTGTTGTCGTCTGTGGAGCTGTTGAGCAAATGCAGTATCCATAAACCATTGGAAAGTCAGCAGTGAATTGCATTGTCCAAAGAACATTACTGTTGGTTCAAACAAGCCTCTTGGGGTTAGAAAGGCCACTTTCCATTGGTCTTCTGGCTTGACATGTATATTGGTAAAACCCCATCAAACATCAAACTTTGTGAAATACCTTGACTTGCACAACTCATTGACAAGTTGTGGGATGTTCAGCAGTGGGTAAGAGTTGTGGATAGTATGTGAATTGAAATATCGATAGTCCTGCACCAACCATTTCTTGCCATCTTTCTTTGCCATGAAGAACACTGGGGCAGAGGCACAATTTTTCCACAAGCCAGATTCTCGTCAATAAACTCATTGAGAGCCTTCTTTCATCTGGCAACATTGGATAGAGTGTTGCCTTTCTCATTAAAGATTTATTGTCCTTCTGGAATTCCTCCTTAGTTCGAATTTTGTGGTCAAGTCCTTTTCAAAAGTGCAGAAGTGGTATATCAGTTTCTGAGAAAACCTCAGTAAACCTTTTGTACTCCCATGGGAGCTCAGGGACTTTGCCAGATCCAGCATCCATTTCGAGCTTAGTTGAGATCATAGTGTGATTCACAGAGGCAGTTTTGACCTCATGTTTATTGGCTTGTTTCTTTGGTGACTGTTGTGGGGAGTCACCCCATCCTTTGATTTTCCGAGTTTCCCAATTAATTATGGGTTTCTCCTTTCAAAGCCATGGCATTCCTAGTATGATGTGATCCTTCTTTTCTAGAGGTCCTACAAAGCATAGCAGTTTGCAGTGTCTTCCTTTCACCTCTATCCAAAGGTAACACTTCCAGGTGATAGGGCAGCTAACCATTCTGTCAAACCCAACAACCTTCCAAGGCCTCTTTACCTTGTATGTTTTGATGCGAAGCTCCTTTGCTATTGTCAGACCGACCAAGTTTATTTCAGCTCTGCAATCAATGAGTGCACTAACTTCTGCTTTGTAGTCAAGCAGCTTGATGTACCCTGTTGGCAAATGGGCAGTCATTTCAGATTCGTCACTGATACAGTGAGTGAAAAAACCCTTGCAATGTTTTGCTATTTTGCACTAACTGCAGTGTAGCACCAGAGGGTGTGGGAATCTCACTTGGCCATAGTGGGATGGATGGTAGTACTGACTCTTGGCTACCAAGGGGTCACTGTATCATGTGATTATGTCCAGTGGTCATTGAGATATGTTGGTTTTAAAACAGGTACATCATTGCAAGGGTTTATTCACTTTTGGTCTGGGTAGTAGAATCTCACTCAAATGAAGGGATAATTGTGGTTGTTTGGTCATACAAACAAAGATACACATATCAACATTGTGTCTGAGTTCCAAAAAGTTCACATGCTTCTTTGTTTCCAACCTCTACCACCATGAGATCCATCTCTGCCACCCAAAGGAATACTATCCTGACTATGCTTGATGCTGGTCACTCTGCTTCCTCTATTGCCTCTAGTACTGGCCTGCATCTCTCTACCATCTCTAGGCTTCATTCCAAGGAGTGTTCCACCCTGCAGAAGTCCGCCGGAGGTCGTCCATCCAAGCTTTCCCCCGCCAACGTCCACCATGCCATCCATCTTATCTCCACTCAGAAGGCAGAAAATGCTGTCCAGGTGACCAAAACTCTCTCCAATATCATCAACCAGCCCCTCCACCCAAATACTGTTCAGCAGCACTTAAAGAAGACTGGTATGAAGGCTGTGGTCAAGTGTAAACAACCTATCCTCTCTGCCAAGCATCGCAAGGCAAGACTTGACTTTGCCTATGCTCACAAGGATTGGACTCTGGAGGACTGGAAAAGGGTGGTATGGTCTGATGAGACTAAAATCAACCACCTGGGGTCAGATGGTCACAAATGGGTGTGGAAAAAGCCAGGGGAGAAGCTGAATGATAGGCTAGTGGAGGGGACACTGAAGTTTGGAGGAGGTTCTCTCATGATGTGGGGCTGTATGACTTGAGAAGGTGTTGGATATGCCACCAAGATTGATGGTAGGATGGATGGAGACCTTTACCTCCAAATTTTGAAGGATGAACTACAAGATTCCCTTCAGTACTATGGTCTTCATCCTCCTGACATCATCTTCCAGCAGGACAATGACCCCAAGCACACCTGCCAGCAGGTCAAGGAGTGGCTGGAGGAGCAGGATTTTAGGACTATGGTATGGCCTGCAGTCTCCTGACCTCAAACCCATAGAACATGCCTGGGGTTACCTCAAGAGGAGGCTTGCAGAGTATGAGCACCCCCCCAAGGGAATACTGGAGTTGTGGGAGAGGACTCAGGTGGAGTGGAATGATATACCAGCTGAAGAGTGTCAGAAGTTGATTGAAAGCATGCCTAGGAGGGTTGAGGCAGTGCTTAAAGCAAAAGGAGGCTATACCAAGTACTGATATCCCCCATATCCCCTTCCATTACCAAAAGTGAATAAACCCCTGCAATGATGTACCTGTTTTAAAACCAACATATCTCAACAACCACTGGATGAAATCACGTGATACAGTGACCCCTTGGTAGCCAAGAGTCAGTACTACCATCCATCCCACTATGGCCAAGTGAGATTCCCATGCCCTCTGGTGCTACACTGCAGTTAGTGAAAAATAGCAAAACATTGCAAGGGTTTTTTCACTCACTGTACTAGATACATTGTAAGCAGACAAGACATTAACAGTGGACATGCTGGGCAGAAGTAAACCAGAATGTCCTTTTAAAAATCCTTCCTTAGTGATTCGTGGTACAGATTTTCTGGACCACCGGCCAAGATTACTTCTTTAACCTCATGGACCTTCATGGGTTTCTTGCATTCCTTTTTGACACAGCCTTCATCTCCACAATTATAACACTTGATGACATAGACCATTTTTCCTTGAGACCACTTCCTAGTTTGTCCATGTTTGTCCATGTCCATGGCATTAGGGTTGTGGCTTGGAGTGGGACAACTGAAATTAAAGAAGGAAGTAGGGGCAGTTTTGCCATCTAAGATTCACTTGTTCTTGATTTTGCTAATGGCTTCTCCAGCAGTGGCTATCCATTCCAAAACAGTCTTCAGGTCCCTGTGATCAAGAACCCAATCTCTAATCTCCTTCTTTAATCCTTTGCCAAAGAAGATAGCACCATTAAATGAATTGTCACGAAACTTGGCATGGTTGAAAAGCACCATGAACTGGGTGATGTAATTCTCGAGAGGGGTGGAGCCCTGTGTGAGTGACCAACTCCAACTGAGCTTTACTGCATTGGTCTCTGCTAGTGAACATTGCTTGGATTGTTGCCTTGAAATTGTCCCATGTATCATTATAGGTAGTGAGGCTGCTATCAGCGTGTTTGTTTATGTAGTTTTTGGCAAAGGCCACAGCAGATCCTTCAGTCATATACAAAAGTGCTAGACCAATCTGGAGATGATCCATTACATAGACATGTTGGTTAATTTGCAGGTAACCCTTGACCTGAGTGAGCCAGGTGGGAAGACATTTATGGTCACCATTATAGATGGTAGGTTTGTTAAGATTGAACTCACATCCTCCATTAAGTTTTTCTTCCGAAGAATGAAAGTGTCTGGGGTTGCACATCCATTTTTGACCAAATGCCTTTGCAAGAAGTTCCTCGAGTTCCTTTTCTGTAGGTTTGATATTGAAAAGTGGGGTTCCAGACTTCTCGGCTTCCTGTCCAGATCCTCCAGCTCCTAAAGACAAGCCTTTGGTAACATGAGACATTAGATTGGCGAGAGACTCTTCTTCTTGATTGGGTATTGGTATGTCACCAATAGTGGATCCGAAGTCTGATAATGCATTGTCTATTAAGGGTTCAACATCAGTTTCGGATTTGGGTTCCCTTTCTCAGTAAGCTCCAAGAATAGCCAGGTTTTGAAGAGTCAAGGGCAGAACAGGGGGTGCTTTTCCTTTACCAAGTCGAGAGGGAGGTGGTCTAGGAGGACAATTAGGTTCTCCAGAAGACACTGTGGGCAACTGGTAAGGTGAAGTAGAGAAGGTAGAATGAGGTGTCAACAAAGCATCCAAAGAATGGGCAGTCAACAGAGTTAGACACCAGTAGCTTGACCCATGAAGGATCAACTAGCGAAGTTTTGATATAAAAGAAAAGCTGAGCATTGTGTCCAAATAATGGTCACAGCAGTGAGTTGATCTTTTTGCTTTTGTTATGCCATTGCATATGAATGTCCTAACAAAGGACAAGTGTGTTATACAGTGAGCAACAAAAACGTTGCAATGTTTGCAACATTTTGATTGTTTGAGGTATAAGTTGGGATTGGATGTGGCTGTGCAGATGTGATAGGGAAGGATTTGTAGCCCTTGCTCTTGGCTTTCCATTGGTGGTCTTTTCAATGTCAGGGGTGTAGTGGCTGTGATTATATGAGCCAATTACTGAGGCCTATGCATTGCAATGTTTTTGTTGCTGACACCATAGTGGATGAAATCGATGGTGTGAAGGATATATTTGGAGCAGAAATGCCAGCTGGTGCTTACATAATATATCACATGATTAATTAAATGGTTTGTCAGTGAACAAACAAAGCCAAACATTGAATTTGAGTGATGTACCCTCTGTCCTGTACCACAACCCAAGAAATCTCTTTTCTTGCTATTCTCTCAGGAAATCTCAGCAACTTCTGGTGTTTGTGGCATTACCATGAGTAGGGTGTGTTCCCAGCACCACAAGTCCCTTAAAAGGTTGCTAAAATTCATCCCAGCACTGTTTCCCCTGCCAATGCCTGCAGGATCCTGGCACTCATCAGCATTGGGAAAGGTGAAAATGGCAAGTAATTCAGTCTGACACTTCAGGGCATGAAGAATGAACTAATCCCCTCCCAATATGTGCATTTTCACAAAAGAAAATTGGGTATCAAAGTTGAGGTGAGGCAATGCCCTCCTCTGCACACCAGGTGCCAAGGAGGATCAGCCAGACTATGCCCTGTGCTGAACTGTGGATCACTGGGAAAGCATTATTGGGTCATAGGTGACCAATGGGGACACCTAGGGAGAGGTGGAAGGGGAAAAAAATTCTACCCTGGCAGCCCAGTAGGTCATTCCACCCAGAGCCCTTGGAAAGTAAAGAAGGGTTTGACTTCCACCAACCTTGATACTCAATTTTCTTTTGTGAAAATGCACATATTGGGAGGGGATTAGTTCATTCTTCATGCCCTGAAGTGTCAGACTGAATTACTTGCCATTTTCACCTTTCCCAATGCTGATGAGTGCCAGGATCCTGCAGGCATTGGCAGGGGAAACAGTGCTGGGATGAATTTTAGCAACCTTTTAAGGGACTTGTGGTGCTGGGAACACACCCTACTCATGGTAATGCCACAAACACCAGAAGTTGCTGAGATTTCCTGAGAGAATAGCAAGAAAAGAGATTTCTTGGGTTGTGGTACAGGACAGAGGGTACATCACTCAAATTCAATGTTTGGCTTTGTTTGTTCACTGACAAACCATTTAATTAATCATGTGATATATTATGTAAGCACCAGCTGGCATTTCTGCTCCAAATATATCCTTCACACCATCGATTTCATCCACTATGGTGTCAGCAACAAAAACATTGCAATGCATAGGCCTCAGTAATTGGCTCATATAATCACAGCCACTACACCCCTGACATTGAAAAGACCACCAATGGAAAGCCAAGAGCAAGGGCTACAAATCCTTCCCTATCACATCTGCACAGCCACATCCAATCCCAACTTATACCTCAAACAATCAAAATGTTGCAAACATTGCAACGTTTTTGTTGCTCACTGTAGCAACAGCAAGGTATTACCTCGGGATGTAAAGACTTTGAATCCCCTTGATCGCTTTTGCTCATATCGCCAAAGAATGGTGATAAACAAAGATAGTGGATTGCAAGGTAGCAAAAAGATACTGTACATGGGTGAATAGCTATGGTTTATATAGGTCTTGGGAACACAGCTATGAGCCCAACAAGTATCATTCAAGCAAAACAAGCATCAGTGAGTCAAACAATCCACTAGGTACAGGAAAGGCAACTTTGCACAGTATGCACAGCTATAGTACAAAGATGAGCCAGTGAATGAATCAGAGACTGACAGAGACAGAGCGAGACTGATGAGTCAGGTAAACAGGGGTTTGGGGTTAGGCCCGAAGTCAGTAACTTGTTGAGTTACCAGAACATAAGTCCATCAGGGGATGTTCCCAGTATAATGTGGAAAGTGGCAAGGGACAAGATGACAATGACAATGATGAGAGAGGCATAGGTGCAAAGCAGAGGTGGGATGCGGTCAGTAGAGGAAAGAAGAGGGGAATTTTGTAACACTAGCTGGTGGATTTGACTGAGACATGTTTGGCTTGAAATACTGTGTTGAAGGGCTGTAAATGCATGGGCCTTGTCAATCCCTGTCGAGAGAATTATGAGTGTGTTTAGTCGACTACCAGAATTCTACCAAGTCCTGATAGTCTATAATTGGTAAAATTCATGATGCGACTGCCATCATTTCCACAAACAGCTGTAATTGACTTTTGTAGCCTTTTTTTACCTTTGCTGTTAACTTTTGATTTGGTTTGACATCAAAATAGTACCTTAAAGTCAATAAGTCGAACAGAGTTGCAAAAAGTATCTTAAAAGTATGGAAAAGTAATGTGCTAAATTCCTGATGAATTGAAGTGTGTTGTGCTATAATTGATGTTTTGCAACTCTGGGTCATTTTGCAGCTCCAGTGCAATGATAGTATATATAAGGTCATCACACAGGGAAACATGCATAGCTTGTGCTCCCATTACCATTGTCACTACTACAAGCATATTTTGAAAGAAGGGGAAAAGGACAAAAAAGTTTATCATGGAGACACTTTGTTCAGACCAGCTTGAAATTCATTTCCTTTTCATTATCATGGAGAAGAGGTTTTTAGTAGGTGACAACTGTGGAATGAGATTGTCGTCATCTTTGGACCTCTTTTTACCTTTGCTTGGGAAAATGATCTTCAACAAGTTGGCTTGCATGTACAAACAATGCGGTAATAATTTCTTTTGGAACGAGGTTGGGTGCAGAGTGAACTATGTGAACAGATACTCAGTCTCTGATTTGGTATCAAAGCCTGATATATTAACCAACCTATGTGAACAGATACTAAGTAGGTTGGTAAGTATTAAACCCTATAGTGGAAATAAGAACCATACCTCAGTCTCTGATTTGGTATCAAAGCCTGAGGTCCGAAGGGAAAAAAAAGAAGTGCCGAAGTACACAGGCACATTACATAATCACTACTCGCTGTAAGTAGATAATCTCCAACACACCCCCTCAGTGAGATAAGTGAGAAAAGGAGGAATGTGTAAGATACCTGTACCGTAGCTGTGTGCATGGGAGTAATGGCTTTGTATGGCTATCTTTGTTTGTTCATGTTGAGGTGCGAGCAAATCTTGTAGGGATCGTGAATCCAGAAGTGTTCGCACAGGGTAGATAAAATGTGTTACAAAATTCCCTGCTTCCGACCTTCGACTCCTGTGTCCCACCGCTACTTCACGCCTACACTTCTTTGTTTGTCGTGTCTGTTGCCGCCGTTATCATATCATCGCTTGCTGCTTATCGTATCATTCCCGGCACATCACCTGATGGCCTTATGTTTTGGTAACCGGTTCAACATCGGTTATGACTCATCGCCCCTGTCTTCGCTCATCAGTCCAACACTGACTCGTCACCCCTGTCTTCGCTCGTCAGTCCAACAACTGACTTGTCAGACTTGCTTATGCCTGTTAGTCCCCCTTTGTTCAATCAACTCATCTTTGTACTATAGCTGCGCCTACTGCGCACTGTTGCCTTTCCTGTACTGAGGTACATCCATGACTTGTATGATTGTTGGACTCATCGGTACATTAGTGGCTCATAGCTGTGTATACTTAGAGTATATAAACCCCTAGCTATTCGCCTTGTACCGTATCTTTTTGCTACTTTGCAACCAGCTATAAAACTATCTCTGTTCTTAGAGATATCGTCCACACTGGCCAAGGACACCAAAAGCCTCGTCATCTCGAAGTCTTAGTCTTGCCGTCGTAATCCGCACTTGTCCTTTGTTAGGACATCCATGCGCTCCAGCATAACAAAAGCAAAAAGATCAACTCGCTGCTGTGACCATTATTCGGACACGACGCTCAGCTATTCTCATTCTACAGTGAGTGAAAAAACCCTTGCAATGTTTGGCTGTTTTGTACTATGTCCAGTGTAGTACCATATGGTGTGGGAATCCTGCTTAGCCTTGGTGAGATGGGTGGTAGCATGGACTCTTGGCTACAAAAGGGTCCCAGGGTCATGTGATTCAGTGCAGCAGCTGTTGAGATATGACAATTATAAAACAGGTACATCATTGCAAGGGTTTATTCACTTTTGAAAAGTGAGGGGTATTTGGGGGATATCAGTACTTGGTATAGCCTCCTTTTGCTTTAAGCACTGCCTCAACCCTCCTAGGCATGCTTTCAATCAACTTCTGACACTCCTCAGCTGGTATATTTTTCCACTCCACCTGAGTCCTCTCCCACAACTCCAGTATTCCCTTGGGCAGGTGTTCATACTCTGCAAGCCTCCTCTTGAGGTAACCCCAGGCATGTTCTATGGGGTTAAGGTCTGGGGACTGTGCAGGCCATACCATAGTCCTGAAATCCTGCTCCTCTAGCCATTCCTTGACCTGCTTGCAGGTGTGCTTGGGGTCCTTGTCCTGCTGGAAGATGATGTCAGGAGGATGGAGACCATAATACTCAAGGGAATCTTGAAGTTCATCCTTCAAAATTTGAAGGTATAGGTCCCCATCCATCCTACCATCAATCTTGGTGGCATATCCAACACCCTCCCAAGTCATGCACCCCCACATCATGAGAGAACCTCCTCCAAACTTCAGTGTCCCCTCTACTAGCCTATCACTAAGCTTCTCCCCTGACTTGTTCCATACCCACTTGTGCCCATCTGACCCCAGGTGATTTATTTTAGTCTCATCAGACCATACCACCCTCTTCCAGTCCTCCAAAGTCCAATCTCTGTGAGCATAGGCAAAGTTTAACCTTGCCTTGTGATACTTGGCAGAGAGGATAGGTCATTTTCACTTTACCACTGCCTTCATACCAGTCTTTTTCAGGTGCTGGCAGACAGTATTTGGGTGGAGGGGTTGGTTGATAATATTGGAGAGAGTTTTGGTCACCTGGACAGCATTTTCTGCCTTCTGAGTTGAGATAAGGTGAATGGCATGGCAGACATTAGCAGGGGAAAGCTTGGAAGGATGACCTCCAGTGGATTTTTGAAGGTTGGAACACTCCTTGGAATGAAGCCTAGAGATGGTAGAGAGATGTAGGCAAGTACCGGAGGAAATAGAGGAAGCAGAATGATCAGAATCAAGCATAGTCAGGACAGTATTCCTTTGGGTGGGGGAGATAGATCTCATGGTGGTAGAGGTTGGGAATAAAGAAGTGTATGAACTTATTCAAACTCAGACATAATGTTTATATGTTTATATTTGTTTGTAGGCCCAAACAGCCACAATTATCCCTTCATTTGACTCAGATTCTACTGCCAGGCCAAAAGTGAATAAACCCTTGCAATGATGTACCTGTTTTATAATTGTCATATCTCCATGACCACTGGACCAAATCACATGATCCTGGGATCATTTGGTAGTCAAGAGTCCATGCTACTACCCATCCCACCAAGGCTAAGCAGGATTCCCATGCCTTATGGCACTGCACTAGACTTAGTACAAAATGGCCAAACATTGCAAGGGTTTTTTCACTCACTGTACATTCGCTAGTCGATCCAACAACGGGTCAAGCAACTAGTACCACCACTCTCCTATTATCTTGGTTGATCCTCCTCTGGATCATAATCGACATATCCCTCAACCTACTCAACCTCGCCCTATGAGTTGCCCAAGGTGTCTTCAGGCAAACCTAGACGTCCTCCTAAACCACCTCCCTCCGCCGTAGGAAAAGGAAAGTTAAGAGCTCCCCCTATCCCGCCTAGAACCTCTACCGAGTACTCCGGGAAAAGGTTCGCTCATAAGTACAGGTTAGCTTCAACCCCTACTCCCCCTTCTACTCTTCGTAACCCGGCTATACTTGGGGCCTACCAAGACAAGGAACCCGAATCGGAAACCGACGCAGAACCGTTAATAGACGACGGACTTTCCGACTTTGGATCTGCTACCGGAGATATCCCCATCCCGGATCAAGAAGAAGAATCACTCGCCAATCTAATGTCACACGTAGCGGAAGGACTTTCTATTGGAACCGGAGGTTCCGGACAGGAAACCGAGAAGTCCGGAGTTCCTCTCTTCAATTGGGAACCTACCGAAAAGGAGTTAGAAGAACTTCTTGCAAAGGCCTTCAGCCAAAAGTGGATTCGCAACCCCAGAACCTTCCGTTCTTCAGAAGAAAAGCTTAACGGCGGACGCGAGTTTAATCTTAACAAACCCACTGTGTATAACGGTGACCACAAACGACTCCCTATCTGGCTTACGCAAATCAAGGGGTACCTCCAAATTAACCAACATGTCTACGTAACCGATCATCTCCAAATCGGTTTAGCTCTGTCATATATGACAGAAGGATCGGCTGCCACCTTCACTGAAAATTATATTAATGAACATGCAGACAGCGGCCTCGCCACTTATAACGACACGTGGGAAAATTTCGAGGCGACCATTCAAGCAACGTTCGCTAGTGGGGACCAGAAGACGAAAGCTCAGCTAGAACTCGTCACCCTCACTCAGGGTTCCACCCCTCTCGAAAACTATGTCATGCATTTCATGGCCCTTTTCAACTGCGCCAAATTTCGCGATAACTCGTTCAATGGAGCCATCTTCTTTGGGAAAGGTCTGAGAAAGGAAATCCGAGATTGGGTTCTTGATCATCGTAACCCAGTCACGGTATCCGATTGGATCATCGCTGCAGGCGAAGCCGTCAGCAAGATCGAAAGCAAGAGGGTCCTTGATGGAAAGAACACCCCTACTACGCTCTTCAATTATCAACGTCCCGCTCCTGCACGCAATCCGAATGCGATGGACATTGATGAAAGAGGACGAACCTGCAAGTGGGCAAAAGAAAAGGTGTACGCCATCAAGTGCTACAATTGCGGAGATGAAGGCCATATCAAAAGGGAATGCAAGAAACCGCCTAAACCTAGAGAGGTTAAAGAAATTAAGTCGTACGGCGGTCCAGAAAACCTTTATCATGCCTCCATCAAGAAACACCTCGTCAAGGATTTTTAAAGAGGCATCCTGGTTTACTTCCGTCCAGTTTGCCTTCAGTTGATGTGTCATCTGCTTACAATGTATCTAGTATCAAAGACGAATCTGACATGTGTGCACATTCCCCACATGGATACATCAAGCTAGTTGACTACAAAGTGGAAGTCAGTGCTTTAATTGACTGCAGAGCCGAGATTAATTTGATCGGGCTGCTAATCATGTCAAAGCTAAAAATAAAAACGTACAGGGTCAAGAGGCCCTGGAAGGTGGTAGGGTTTGACAGAACTACAAGTCGGCCTATTACCCGGAAATGTTACCTGAAAGCAGAGGTAAAAGGAAGACCGTGTAATGTTCTTTGTTTTGTAGGACCTCTGGAGAAAAGAGATCACGTCATACTAGGGATGCCATGGCTTCGAAAAGAGAAACCCATAATCAACTGGGAGACTTGGAAAATCGAAGGATGGGATGACTCCCCGAAACAGTCACCGAAGAACAAAGTCGACAAACATGAGGACAAGATCGCCTCTGTCAGTCGCACAACAATTTCCACTAAGTTGGAAATGGACGCAGGGCCAGCCACTGTACCGGAGTTACCGGATGAGTACCAGGAATTCGCCGAGGTATTTTCTGAAGACAACATACCCTTGCCGCGATTTCGTAAAGGCCTGGACCATGAAATACGGACCAAGGATGAGTTCCAAAAGGGGAACAAAAGTCTCATGAAGAAAGCTATGCTATATCCAATGTCGCCGGACGAAATGAAAGCCCTCGATGAATTCATCAACGAAAATTTGGCCTGTGGGAAGATTGTACCCTCTGAGTCACCGGTATTGGCACCAGTGTTTTTTGTCGCCAAAAAGGATGGTAAAAAGCGACTCGTACAGGACTATCACTACCTCAACTCGCATACCATCCACGACTCCTATCCACTCCCCAATATTCCGCAGTTGGTGGATGAACTCTGCGAGTCTCAGTACTTCGCTAAGTTTGACGTACGGTGGGGTTTTACGAACGTATGGGTAAAACCCGAGGACCAGTGGAAGGCCGCCTTTTTGACCCCTAGGGGATTGTTCGAACCAACTGTAATGTTCTTCAGGCAATGCAATTCCCCTCCGATGTTCCAGAGGTTCATGGATACCACTTTCGCCTCACAGATCCAATGCAGACAACAGTGTGGATATACAGTGAGTGAAAAAACATGTGCAATGTTTGGCTGTTTTGTACTAAGTCCGGTGTAGCGCCATGAGGCGTGGGAATCCTGCTTAGCCTTGGTGAGGTGGGTGGTAGTACTCGCTCTTGGCTACAAAATGGTCCCAGGGTCACGTGATTTGGTGCAGTAGTCATTGAGATATGTCCATTATAAAACAGCTACACCATTGCACATGTTTATTCACTTTTGAAAAGTGAGGGGTATTTGGGGAATATCAGTACTTGGTATAGCCTCCTTTTGCTTTAATCACTGCCTCCACCCTCCTAGGCATGCTTTCAATCAACTTCTGACACTCTTCAGCTGGTATATTGTTCCACTCCACCTGAGTCCTCTCCCACAACTCCAGTATTCCCTTGGGAGGATGCTCATACTCTGCAAGCCTCCTCTTGAGGTAACCCCAGGCATGTTCTATGGGGTTGAGGTCAGGGGACTGTGCAGGCCATACCATAGTCCTAAAATCCTGCTCCTCTAGCCACTCCTTGACCTGTTTGCAGGTGTGCTTGGGGTCATTGTCCTGCTGGAAGATGATGTCAGGAGGATGGAGACCATAATACTCAAGGGAATCTTGTAGTTCATCCTTCAAAATTTGGAGGTAGAGGTCTCCATCCATCCTACCATCAATCTTGGTGCCATACCCAACACCCTCCCAGGTCATACAGCCCCACATCATGAGAGACCCTCCTCCAAACTTCAGTGTCCCCTCTACTAGCCTATCATTCAGCTTCTCCCCTGGCTTTTTCCATGCCCATTTGCGCCCATCTGACCCCAGGTGATTAATTTTAGTCTCATCAGACCATACCACCCTCTTCCAGTCCTCCAAAGTCCAATCTTTATGGGCATAGGCAAAGTCCAACCTTGCCTTGCGATGCTTGGCAGAGAGGATAGGTCGTTTTCGCTTTACCACAGCCTTCATACCAGTCTTCTTCAGGTGCTGGCGAACAGTATTTGGGTGGAGGGGCTGGTTGATGACATTGGTGAGAGTTTTGGTCACCTGCACAGCATTGTCTGCCTTCTGAGTTGAGATGAGGTGGATGGCATGGCGGACATTAGCAGGGGAAAGCTTGGATGGACGACCTCCAGTGGACTTCTGCAGGCTGGAACGCTCCTTGGAACGAAGTCTAGAGATGGTAGAGCGATGTAGGCCAGTACTGGAGGCAATAGAGGAAGGAGAATGACCAGAATCAAGCATAGTGAGGATAGTATTCCTTTGGGTGGAGGAGATGGATCTCATGGTGGTAAAGGTTGGAAATAAAGAAGCGTGTGAACTTGTTCAAACTCAGACACAATGTTTATATGTGTATCTTTGTTTGTAGGACCAAACAACCACAATTATCTCTTCATTTGACTCAGATTTTACTTCCAGCCCAAAAGTGAATAAATGTGTGCAATGGTGTAGCTGTTTTATAATGGACATATCTCAATGACTACTGCACCAAATCACATGACCCTGGGACCATTTTGTAGCCAAGAGCGAGTACTACCACCCACCTCACCAAGGCTAAGCATGATTCCCACGCCTCATGGCGCTACACTGGACTTAGTACAAAACAGCCAAACATTGCACACGTTTTTTCACTCACTGTATGGATGACGTGGTCGTACACGCCAAAACCCTACCCGAACTGCGACAGTATGTTAAAGAGTTCCTCGCCATCTGCCAAAGGGAACAGCTACACCTCAAGCTTTCAAAATGTCTATTTGAAGCTGAAGAAGTCGAGTTCCTTGGAATGAAAATAACACAAGGAAATGTTCAGACAGTTTCAGTTAAAACCGATGTGGTCGAATCTTGGCCTGAACCTCACTGCTTACGAGACATTCGCTCTTTCTTAGGTTTTTGCAACTTCTATCGAAGGTTTATACCATCCTTCTTGCAAATTGCAAAACCCTTGCACAACTTGTCCAAGAAGGAGGTCAAATGGCACTGGAACAAAGAGGAGAACAACGTGTTTCAGAAGATAAAGGCTCTCCTATGTTCGGCACCGGTTTTACAGATTCCAGACCATCGCAGACCTTTTGCACTCTTTACAGATGCATCAAAGGTCGGAACCGGAGCGGTGCTGGCACAAAAGGGATCAGATGACGAGTGGCATCCATGCCATTTTCTCTCTGAATCACTCAAAGGCGCCAAACAACGGTACCAGGTCTTCGACCTGGAGATGCTAGCTGTAATTCGTGCACTGGATGCCTTCCGTCATTATCTCATCTCCCCTGTCGAACCTACGGTGGTGTTTACTGACCACAAAAACCTAACCTATTGGCGCCATCCGCAAAAACTCATGCCATGACAAGCGCATTGGCTCGACACGTTACAGGGATACCCACTCCTGTTCTCCCACCAGTCTGGACGGTTGATGGGGGCTCCCGATGCCTTGTCACGACAGTCGGATCACGGAGAAGAACCAGCCATGACCGCTGCTGCCCTCCCCGAAGCTATGTGGCTTTCCGAGGGGGTGGAATCCGAAAAACCTGACCAAAACCAGGTTCAAGCCCCTATATCTTCAGATAGTTGTGTCACGAATGACGAGCCAAAGGACACCGAAGGAAGTAGAGGGGTTTATGTCATGTCAAAGGAAGTGTATGAACGCACCATGAGCGAAACACCAAAGGATTCTATGCTCTCCGAAGACAATGAACAGGTGGTAACGGCCAAGGACGGAACAAGACGTTATAAGCAAAGGCTGTATATTCCACCGACTACAAGAAAGCAATGTTTACAGGAATATCACGACCATCCGTCAGCTGGACATCCTGGGGTAAAAGCTATGACAAAGAAAATGATGAAGGAGGTATGGTGGCCTGGAATGTGGAAAACGGTTAGGGACTATGTCAAGGGGTGCCCGGTTTGTCAGGCTAACAAGGTCGTAACTCACCCCATCACCCCCCCGATAATGCCCAATGACACTCCCACAAATCCACTTCCGTTTCAGCAGATCTCCATGGACTTTATCACAGACCTGCCTGTGTCTGAAGGCTATGACTCGGTCCTTACTGTGGTTGATCAGGGACTGACAAAGGCTGCGGTGTTCATACTGACAAACAAAACCGCTGACTCGGTAGAATTGGCTAGGCTGTTCCAACGACACATTTATCAAAGATATGGACTGCCTCAGAGTGTTATATCTGATCGAGGACCGCAGTTCACCTCTGCCTTCACTCGGGAGCTGTATAAGGCTGTTGGAATCAAAGCCAAGTTGTCGTCAGCCTATCATCCACAGACCAATGGCGAAAGTGAACGAGTAAATCAAGAACTCGAAACATATTTGTGATGCTACTGTGCGGAACTCCCGAATTCTTGGGCACAGAAACTTCCAGATGCGGAGTTCGCACACAATTCAAGAATACATTCGGTCCATGGACAAACTCCTTTCTCCCTGCTTTATGGCTACGACCCATCCCCCTACCCAGAAGCTCGAGTGACTGCCACCCTGTCGGTGGATGAACGGTTGCAGTCGTTAGCTCTAAATCAGGATTTGGCTGTGCTGTCTCATAAGGAGGCACAACGAACAATGAAGGACCGAAGCAAAGGAAGCTATACACCGCCCAAGGTCGGAGATAAGGTCTGGCTTGATTCGGCCAATCTTAGGACTCAGGGACAGTCAGACAAACTTGAACCGAGAAGGTTAGGACCGTTCCGAATCACCGATTTAATATCACCTGTGGCAGTGCGGCTGGAGCTACCGAGTATGTGGAAGGTTCACCCGGTGTTTCACATGTCCAGGATCTATCCTTATATGGAAACCGATGAATATGGACCCGCCCCAGATCAGCCTCTACCGGAGCTGGTTGATGATGAGGTCGAGTGGGAGCTGGAGGCTATCCTTAATCACCGCACCAAAGGGCGCAAAAAGGAGTGCGAGTACTTGGTGAAGTGGAAAGGGTTTCCCCATTCATCAAACACCTGGGAACCCGAAAAGAATATAAAGGAACACGCTGAGGAAGCCCTCTACGAGTATAAGCTCGCCCGCCGCCTTGCAGTATAAAATGTCGTCGCCTCACTCGGTCAACACAGAAAACCCAGGATCCGAATACTGTTACGACAGCTTTGATGAATCCGATTTCGCCAGCTCTACCCTTGTCTTGATGGACGTCTCCCCAACTGCACCACTCGCAGTACCCACCGCATGCCCTGTCCCCGAGGTACCCCACCTCGCCTCCGCCAGCTCAATGTCGACCAGAACGAGTGAGATCTCCATTACCTCCGTCGAACCCCTTTCAGACTCCTCCGCTTTTGTCCCTCTCGGAGGGATATCGTTCAAACAGACCAGCCCAAGAACCGGTAAGGGGAAGAAATGGGCCTGCCCGTCTACCCCCTTCCCCTTCGTCCCCCTTGTGGACCAACTGTCAGCTGCCACCCTTCCGAGAAGAAAAGGAAGTCACATGCAAAAGGGTGTTCCAACAAGCCGCCACTATCATAGCTGACTCAGCAAGGAACGGCAGAACGGTTTATGCCTGGGTCGATTTACTAGAAAAGGCCTGTTACGATTTGGATTTCCGTTTTATCCATAACGTTGTACAGACTCAAAACGAAATCCCTCCCCGCCCCTTCGTTGCCGTCGCCCTTGATGATCAGTTGTGCCTCTATCTTGGCGGATGCCTTCCCGTACCGCGCAACCACCCCTTGCACCCCTATGCTTGTTTTGACTGTGAGTTCCTGGGACACTGGTCTTGTCATCACGGAAGAGGCTCACGTTGGACCACACCCGAGGAACTCGCCTCTTTATCCCCCGGAACCCCTTCGCCGACCACGTCCTGTCATTCACCGCCAATGACACGTGCCTCAGGCTGTCGACGATCAGGGGCTCACTGGTCTTAATGGGGGGGTAATGTTACAAAATTCCCTGCTTCCAACCTTCGACTCCCGCGTCCCACTGCTACTTCACACCTATGCTTCTTTGTTTGTCATGTCTGTTGCCGCCGTTATCGTATCGTCGCTTGCTGCTTATCGTATCATTCCCGGCACATCACCTGATGGCCTTATGTTTTGGTAACCAGTTCAACATCAGTTATGACTCGTCGCCCCTGTCTTCGCTCATCAGTCCAACACTGACTCGTCGCCCCTGTCTTCGCTCGTCAGTCCAACAACTGACTCGTTGGACTCGCTTATGCCCGTTAGTCCCCCTTTGTTCGATTGACTCATCTTTGTACTATAGCTGCACCTACTGCACACTGTTGCCTTTCCTGTACTGAGGTACATCCATGACTTGTATGATTGTTGGACTCGTCGGTACGTTAGTGGCTCATAGCTGCGTATACTTAGAGTATATAAACCCCTAGCTATTCACCTTGTACCGTATCTTTTTGCTACTTTGCAACCAGCTATAAAACTATCTCTGTTCTTAGAGATATTGTCCACACTGGCCAAGGAGACCAAAAGCCTCGTCATCTCGAAGTCTTAGTCTTGCCGTCGTAATCCACACTTGTCCTTTGTTAGGACATCCATGCGCTCCAGCATAACAAAATGTTGGTGCCGAAATTGTACATGTTGTGCTGTGCTCCGAGGATAGGCGTAGTGTGGGTGGTGGTAAACATACTGGCAGTACAGCACAGTTGTGTGCGGTGTGTCTCAGCTGCAAGGCAATAATATTTATTATTCATAGCATGCTCCCGATCGCCGTCAACGAGACGAAGCGCTGTGTCGAAGGACACACTGTTGTTGTTTGTTGTTTGTGCTTGGTAAGCAGCCACCTCGCATTCTACTCGTTCTCGCAGCGCTTTATGCCCCTCGCGCACGCTCTCTGCACCCGTCGTGTCGCCCCCTCCAATCGCTTGGCCCACAGAGTCGGTAGACAGCCTAGGTATGACCGTTTTGCATCGTGGGTGCCCAGGGGATTGGTTTAAGGTTGAAACATGACCATTTTCCCTTGTAGAACAGTTTTTTGGGATGTTTTTGATTTCTGGTCTCAAGAAGGGCTGTGCTGTGTCTTGTAGGCGATGGACAGGCTCCGTGATGAGTTCAGAACGTTCCATAGGGTTCGTAGTTGTTTCGTTTGGCGAGCAGGACCTGGGTTTTGCAGTAGGTAACGCATTTTTGTTCCGGCGCTTGTCCAGTTTGCTAGGTGATGACAATGGCTTATCGGGTCCATCAGGAGGTTTGTGTGCATCGCTCTGACGCTCTCAACACCCTTCTCCTTGTGGGATCCTTCCAATTGAAGATCGGTGTCCATTGTGCCAACATTCTTGTCATTGCAGCCATGTGTGTCCAGGCAAATTTTGAGTATGTCTGCAAGTCCCTCCTCACATTCACTACATTGACCTTGTGGACCTATAGCCAACTGATTTATTGTGGCTCATGCTCGACCTCCCAAATTTTCTTCCATGGCTACAGTATTTGTTTTGCACAGAATAGTAGTTTGTGGGGAGACCGTCAAAGCCAATGTTCGATTTACGATGTGGCCTGCCTGTAGAACGTTACCCCCACAGTGCTTGTCTGGTAGGGCAGTGTCTCTTGGCATGGTAGTCGTGCACTGAACTGGAGCGCTGTTCATCTGTTTAGCCTTGCTGGTGCTGTTCCGCAACATGTGCAGATCTGCTTGGAGGTGGAGACCCTTGGATTCGGTTTCCATGGGTGCATGGACTGTGGAGTCATCTTGATGCGACATGGTAGGACTGTCTGCAGGCATTGTAGATGGCATGGCTTCTCGATATTGTTTGCCCTCAAGGCAGGGATGGCACGCTGCATCTGGATACTGTTTGTTTCCGATAACCACTTTTCCTGTGACCGGATTCTTGCTTATGGTGCTACAGGCTGTCTCTGAGTCTGTGTGGCTGGGCTGTTGCTGCCATGTTATAGGAGGAACCTTTGAGCTGGTGTGAACAACTGTCACTGCAGGAATGTTGGCACAGAAGTCAGGTTTGGAAGGGGTTTGGTTCAGTATGTTGGCAGGGTGACTGTGGGTCAGTGTTGTCGCTGCGAGGATGTATAGCAAATCCCGCTTTTGACCTATACCCACAGTTTTGTTGTCAGCAATTAGGGAACAAGTGTTTGACTCAAAGGTAACCTTTCCACCTCAATTGGCAAGGTATGAGACTGAGAGAAGGTTCGCGTTTAGGCCTGGCATGTAATACACTGTCTGTAGTGCGATGCGACCGGTTTTGCCATCCAGAAGGTGCATGTCAAGAGTGACATGACCTATTGCAGTTGCAAGTACTGTGTTCCCGTTTCCTATTTTGACTGTTTGTGCAGGTGAGAGAGATTTGAGCGACGAGAACCAAGATTTATGGGAACACATGTTTACAGTGGCTCCGGAGTCTACTATCCAGTGCTTGTCAAGTGTTGTGTCGAGCATGTTAGCTAAAAAGAGTTGGAGATATGTCGTGTCTGCAGAGGACATGTTCGCAACCTTGGCATTAAGCTTGCCCTTGTCTCTTTCGTTTGCTTTGTTCTTCTTGTCTGACACTGTGGTCTTTGCAGCTTCATCAGCCTTCTTTCTGCGGCAGTCATCTTCAAGGTGACCAGTCTTTTTGCAATAGGTACATTTCAGCCTCTTCTTTTCGTCCCTTGCTTTTCTCTGTTGTCCAGATGTTTTGGCTGTGAGTGTGCTTTGACCGAGAACAGTCTTCTGCGACTTCTCCTCAATCAAGACCTGTGATATGACAGCATCGACTGAGAGCTTGTCATCTGTGGACA
The DNA here is from genome assembly GCA_024663435.1 of Pisolithus sp. B1. Classification (NCBI taxonomy): domain Eukaryota; kingdom Fungi; phylum Basidiomycota; class Agaricomycetes; order Boletales; family Pisolithaceae; genus Pisolithus; species Pisolithus sp. B1. The sequence goes on from JANFAA010000096.1 coordinate 59,691, forward strand.
TAAGAATTGTGCAGAGTGTGGCATATGAAGATGGTAGCGAGATGACCATAGCAATTGCAATGAGTGAGTCATTGAGAGCTAGTCCCAGTGATTTTAGGATGTGCGCTTTCTGTTGCATGGCGTTCAACTGACTTTCCATAGGGCTGTCATCCGAGAGCATGCCACGGAAGAGTTTGCCTATGAGATATGCTACAGTCTGTTTTCCTTTTCCTTCGTAGCGCTGGCATAGCTTGGTCCAGACTTGGGCTGCTGTCGTGGCATGGAGAACTCCGCTGAGGGGTTCATCCTTCAAGGTAAGGGTGATCTGGGCTCGAGCTTCCTTGTCCTTGAGCGACCATTCTGCATGGCCAGCAGGATCTGCATTAGGGTCGGGTGCAGTCGTTGACGTGCCACCAACAATGTCCCATAGTCCGCATACATCTAGTATCATCTCAACTCAATACTTCCAGGTTTGGAAGTTTGCCCCATCGTCATCAAGAGATGGGATATTGTAGAGCTGACTTGACACGTGAGCAGACTTTGCTGAGAGTGATGTGGTAGTCATAGTCACAGTTGATGCACTTGCTCTTAATGGGCCAGCTGTAGAAGCTGAAAGTGGATTCGACATGGCAGTAGCTTATAGAGTAGGCGAGATGAGATTTTTCTGTGTATAGTTCAGCTGCTGGCAGGGCTCATAACCTTTTGGAACGAGGTTGGGTGCAGAGTGAACTATGTGAACAGATACTCAGTCTCTGATTTGGTATCAAAGCCTGATATATTAACCAACCTATGTGAACAGATACTAAGTAGGTTGGTAAGTATTAAACCCTATAGTAGAAATAAGAACCATACCTCAGTCTCTGATTTGGTATCAAAGCCTGAGGTCTGAAGGGAAAAAAAAGAAGTGCTGAAGTACACAGGCACATTACATAATCACTACTCGCTGTAAGTAGATAATCTCCAACAGTTTCATGCTTTTCACATGTGGCTCATCCACAAATTCTTGTAGAAGGCAACAGTGAGTATAATTACCCTCTGAAAAGTAAGCATGAGCCTTGACCAAGGTAAAACAAGCAGGAGCAAAAAACAGAGAAATTGTGTTGCCATCAAAGGAGACAGAACTGATAAATTCAGCATCACACTGAATACAGGAAATGGAATGGGATGTCACACAATTCTTCAGCCCATGCACAGAAAGTTTCAAGAGTATCAAAATAGAGACATTTTTGATGGGAAAAATATATGGCACCATAATAAAGGGGATAATCTCGAGTGTCATGTGGCCCATTGGGTGGCACCTGGGGCCTGAGAGTCGAGAAGGATATGCAGCACAACACAAGGTATTCTACAGACATACCTGACAATATGTAAACCAAAGTTTTACCAACAGAAAGAGCACTTACATTTTGACTTAGAAGAGAACAAATGCAATTTGACAATGGAGGATATTGATGATGGAGCAGAGGCTATCTTGCAAGAAAACAGCACTGTGTCGATACAATAATGAGCCACTTTTCACATGGTGCCGAATAATATAGCAACTGTACATGACAGTTCTTACATAATTTTCGCACACTACAGATTGCTTTGTAGGTAGCCACAAAATTGAGACTGGCAAAAACCCTCTCCCACTCCGTGGGAGTCGGGGATGGCCACCTCTCTTGATTCGTTGTGGTTCCGAACTTATTATCCCCGACTTTCAAGCTGGAGAATAGGTCTGGCGGGCGCCATCCACCTACAAAACGATATAAAATAATAGTAGAGACATACAAGGAGGTAGCTACCACAGAGGAGACAATCCATGAGACAACAACTTCTGCTCGTCGCCCCGCACGCTGGTTCGAATCCTCAGTCTTCCATATGGATTACAAAGTTCAGCATCACCTACTGCCGGGCTACTAGTGCCCCCTATTGAAAGCCGTCCCTTCCTAGGAGGTTGTTACACGCAGTTGAGACAGCAGTTGAGACAACCCGAGTTCGAGTCACACAAATAGGGATAATGTGACACCCATACGAGGGGTTTCAAACATAGAAATTGACACCATATCCCCAGCGAAGCCGGGACAAAGGTACAGTTTCTCTGCCTGTTCATGACCGGCCCAGCATTTGTCATCGGATGTCTCTCGTGCAGGCTGGCTAAGGAATGGCACGTTCATTATATACATGGCGTTCATGACAAAATTTGGCTCGCTTTATTTGACCTCGTGATGTTCTTCTGCACTGCTTTGCATTGAGTAGACCCTGAGCTGAGCTGACAGGTAGATGGTGAATATGAAGGAGGGTGCAATGCTGCGGGGTATATACACCCTGACACGCAGTGAGTGACTGGGGATCAATGAATCTAGAGCTGCGTCACACAACCTTGTGACTCTTAAGGGAAGTCCTGTGGACCTGTGCGTGAACGCACCGCCTACCTGTGTGTGCATTTGTATGGCATAACAGATTGTTTCCAGGATAGCAAATGATCCTCCCTGGTCTTATACAACGTTTGCCAGCAAATCGCTCTGTGAACCGTGATCGTCGTGGGCCTGCTTAAACAACCTTCAAGTAACCACATAGCCGGATCCTGCAGCCAGTCGGTAACATCAGATACCGCTCCTGTGATCGTCCATACTGATAGCGTGAAACCCTCACTGATTCTATCGTCAGTGGATTGGAACATCACCCACATTCCCATACCACGAGAGTAAGTGCACGACAATGTACCATATAAGCTCATGCATTTTAGTGCGTTTGGACCGGATGTTGCACTTGCTGACCATCAGATGACCATCACTAATATGATGGGTAAGTAGATTGATACCTGTTGTGGAAGACTTCGGGTTTGACAGGTACAAGGATATGGTGATCACCAGTGATGCGTGCCCCCGTATTCTGCATGTACCCAACGTTACCTGTAAGGCAAATCGAGAGAGGTTGAGCCGGGTTCTCAATGGATGGACGTTGTTGGTGACCGTAGGATGGCACGATCCTATATAGTTGCGAAGTGCCTCGCGCATCGGCATGATATCTGCTTCCGAGGTCATCTTGTCTGGAAGGGGAAGGGACATATCAGTCTGCGATGACAACCACCTTGATAGAAAAAATGGACGCATGGAACTTACATACACGCGTGTAGTACGACCGTCTCAGCACAACGAAAGACGGGCATGTCCTTTTAGGAGAAACAATGCGCTGACTCCCGTCGTTGATGTTGATGGACACTGACGAGAGAGGTTCTCTCCGACGTACACACATCATTACAAGTATTACAAGACCTGTTCAGGACGTGATCTCTTCGTTACTTAGTACTGAACCCGCAGGCGAGTGAACTTGTCGATGGAATGTATGCTTCACATACTGTACTCACCGCTTCGTAGCCCACGGATGACCGGGACTCTCGAATCGATTACTCTGCCCCACGAACGTTTTGAGAGTGGCACCAACCTGGCCAACTCTCGCTTTCTTCCACTTCACATCTGGCTCTTGGGAAGCTCGAAATTCGCTTCAAACCTCCACCCTGGCTAGGTACCTCGCGTCAAGAGATGCTCTTGCCGAGTCGGGTTGAATGAACTTTACTTCAAGCGCTCATAGCGCTCACTCCTATCCTTTCACAACGGATAGATCAATATTAAAACCAGGCCTAAATGTTGTTGTGTGTCAATATTTTAAATATAGTCTATTGTATTCACATTTTGAACTTGTTTAGTCCTGGTCTTAATTTTGATCTATCCGTTGTGTTTTCTGCCCCTCATTGCGGCAGGGTACTTACGTGGAACGAGCTCTAGAAACTTTTCCCCCGGTTTCTCTCAGTGCTGATCCACTCCATATCATCCTGGTCCTTACGTCCTCTCGCTCCTTTTCACTTGTCATGCCGGGGGATCACAAATCAAGGATCACGTCCGATGTTTCCAGGATAAACGAGTTGAACGAAGACAATAATATCATTCCCAGACGACTTCGCAACCGTGCGTGACAGACTCTCAGCTCTTGCCTTCTTATCACCCACTTTTTCGTTGTCCATTCTTGGGATTCTCGACATTTCTATCAGTCATGTATCTACTCTTAATCGGCACGCCATCGTTGGAGAGATTTTTGGAGATCATTGAGCAGGAGGACGAGGCGCAGTGGAAAGAACTGAAGGGGCTTTTGGTTGATCGAACATCTAATATCAATGTTGTTGCCTCTCTGGCGCTAAGGTACGTCTCACCCTCATCCTTGTGACTCGGCGTGTCCCACCTCACTCGTTCTTCCTTGTCCAATCGCAGCACTTGTGCTTCGTTCCTGACCACTAGCGGTCCGACAGATATCGCAAATTGGAGTCACCCTGCTCCCTATCTGTGTATATTAGCTGGCAGTGTTCTTGCGACATTGTCTGTGCTGAGCGGTGTTGGTCTCTTAGGGTTCATCAACACCATACGACCTAATACTGTCAAAGTATGTCTCAAATTCACCTCCCTCATCCTGAGAGCTTGTGACTGCTGTCATGTTACTCTTCTGACGTCTCATGCGTCACGTACAGGAAATGCAATCTAGCAATTTGAAGTTTGCATTGACGATTACACTACTGATGATGCCCTTCCTCTGCTTGTTCGCTTCTGGACTTGCATCTGTCACCGGATGTCTCGGTGCAGTTTGGTTCGGAAACAGTACGTGGGCAAGGACGGGCGTCACAGCCGGGTTTGCATGGTTCATTACCATGATATTCGTGATATTCGGTTCGCTTTATTAGATGGTCGCATCACGAAGTTTTTTTTTTTCTTTGGCTAACATTCATTTGTGTACATTGGCACTCATTGGAATTGTGGATATGTACTGGACACATGAGGAGGATAATGGACACGAGTACTGGGATCATCATGCTGCGGGTAATGAATTGACACAGGGTGTTAGGCGGACAGGGCTCGGCGAGCTCAGGAACGAATCTAACGGACTCCGTGGCATAGTGAGTTTCTCATTTCTTTCGGGAGCTTCGACTACCAGCCGGAATGTATTGTGATGCCATCGCTCACTTACGGTATGTATGTCGTACGAGAAGCACGACTGTTTTTCTAACATGGGCACCCCAGAATGCGTTACTTATGTAAAAGCACTGGTATGGTCACTTCCCAACTCGTCGTGTCGTGTTTGAGTAGCCCTAGGTGCTAATCATTGTCCACCCCAAACTGGCGTCAAGCATATCAAGGGTTTGGTGACCCTTCAAATCTGCGAACTGGACGAATTACAGCACCCGCTTCCTACAGTTTTTGAATTCTTTGAGTGCTTGGCAAGTCCTGTCACATACGATATGGGGAAGAAGTGACCGTTAAGCGTCAGAATGGCTGGCCATTCTGACGCTTAGCATTTGTAGATGTTGTCAATTCCGTCGTCTAGGGGCCGCAGTCAGCAGGGTGTTCATTGAATAATGAAGGCCATGCAGGTAACACGTCTGTGGTGTGAACCGATGAGCAAAGTTATGCATGCTTGCTACATAGCGCATTTTTCGGGGGAACCTGCACTGGGTGGTAGTACTAGACAGATGGCCCAAGGATCCGAGAGGCCTGGTTCTGGGGCTGCGTGAATTGCAGAGATTGGTCTAGCGGATGGCCCATGACATTGACGACCATTCGCAAGCGAGGAGGAGGATGCCATCGTCAACATATGGCACCACCAGGAACCACAGCGCACTCGTGATCAACGTTGTCAACGTCCATCACCCTACATATGCCAAGCACTACTAAGATTTGACCCTCGATACCCCGGAACTCTCCTGCATCGGTAAGTGCTATGGGTTGAGTCTGTCACTGTGTCGCGTCTAACTACTTGCTAGCCTGGGTTCCGTGTAGGCATGGTTGGAGTCCCAACTCGAGTATACTGAGCAAACGCGGTGACGATCACAGTGTTTACGCCTTGGAGACTTGGAGTCATGGTGCACATGCAGGGGTACAAGGACTCAGAGTATTAGTCCTGGGGCACTAGATCGATATTATGGTGACGCGTAGGGTGCGCATTACCTTGGCACAATTTGGGAAGACAGGATCATTTCCGACATTATCGGAAACCACAACAGAGCTGGTGAACGCACAGCGGGCAAAATCTTGCAACTTGATCGTGGTCGGTGGCGATCTTGCCAGGGGATCTTATCAATGTCAATCAAGCAAGTGATGCAGAGACACCCGACCAGTCGACAGGGTTGGGCTTGCCAGCTGAAAGGGACAGGCCAGTTAAGATATGACCGTGTCGCCGTTCAACAACACCGTTCGCTCCTTGAAGCGGCTCCGGTGTGCACTTCCTACAGATGAGGCACTTTAACCACATTTCGTCGACGAACATATCCAGAAATTGTTGAGCACCGTGTTGAAGCAGTTTGACAGCTTGGAAGAGAACTTCACCCGTGAGTGCGAGCAAGTGCAACCACATTGGTACCTATGTAGTCTGCCGACCGGACTGGCGATACGGAGGAGGCAACAAACACGAAGCTATTCGCCTCACCTCCACCTCCACCTCCCAAAACTAGCTTTTAACCCCACCGGTTCGTCTTTCCGTCATCGCTACCTGAGAGATCTCGTTGCCTTGCGGATTCAGATGCTATTGGTACAGTTAGACTCATCGCAGCATACCCATGTAACAACTTACTCATATTCAAACTTTTGGGAATCCTTTCAACTGTGTCCAGTCTCTGCATAGGAACGATCATCTCGCTGCTTCTTCATGCATGGTGTAAAGAAAAGTTGCACATAAAAGCCCTATGGCACGATTATTCTGATCAGAGAAAAGTATTTTGCTTTTGAAGTACGCTTTGTGGTTCTGGCGATGTGCGATAACTTGTTTATCGACGGAGCCATTCCAAACGAGTACGCCTATCTCCCTCCCCAGTTAACGATACCCACAAATGATGAGAATAAAAAGGATACTCACTGATATGACCAAGTTAAGTACTATGTCAACAAATTGCTCCTTAGTGCAGAGTCTTTTATCGAAGCACGGAACAGGCTCGTGGTCAGGTCGGCAGTGATGTGATGGTCGCCACGCTGAACCCCTACGTCGAAGATCATAGTCATACTGAATGATTGCCTTGCGTCTGCACGACAACTTACCAGCAAGGAGTCCAGTTGCAGCTTGTTCGGCGATCACGCCTTTGTCCGTAGACTCGATCTTGCGAGTGATACTTGGCTTAGTCTTGTTTTCTTCATCGGAACCTGGGGTATACGTAGTGGGAGGGAAGATGTCGATGTCGATGCCGTACAAGAGTAACTCCAATGGGGAGATTCCGCAAGACCTGCATGGATAAGTCAAAGTGAGGAGCGAAACTGATAAGGGCAGGATGCAGGACGTACCGCGGAGAGCGTGTTTTGTGGGTGCGTAAGAAGAGTAGCCCACGAAAAACATGTATCCCAGTGTCGACGAGACCAAAATAATCTTTCCCTTCTTGTTCTGTCTTGCCATCCCCTTGGCCGCAGCCTGTGACCATCAGACGCGAGACCAACTCCAATAAGAAATCAATATATATAGATCAGTGGCGAGCACGCTCACAAATGCGGTCCACGCCTGCACCCAAAAGCCGTCCCGCTCGAAATCCTCGGCAGTCATGTCGATGAGGTATATTGGCCTAGAGGCACCAGCGCAGGCAAACATGGCATCGGGAACTCGACCACCATTTCAGGCGCATACGGCTGCCAAAGCTTCAGCGGAGGCACCTGCAGTGCTAAGTGAGGAGGAAAAGGCGCAGAAAACCTGGATTGGAGATTGGCGAAGAGTGATCATATATACGCATACGGCTTGAAGGTCAGTCGAGGGGATGATGCCATAAAGTAGCCAACCAACGCACCTCGAGTCCCCTCAACGCCGCATCAAGCTTGTTCTGCGGGTGTGCAACGATAAACGATAGAAACGTTCGCTCCTTTCCTGAATAGGTCTTTTTGCGAGCGCCAGGCCAAGACCTTGGCTGCCCCCAGTGACATATACGTGCTAGATACGTCAGTCTCGACGTGCAACAGAACGGGGGCGCATTTACCTTCACCCTCGGATCCCACTTTTTTTTTCCCGAAGATCATTTACGAAGAAAGTGACAGGAAGACTGCAGCGAATAGGACCTTGGCGAGCATCAGTCGGTAGTTCATCAGACAGGCGTTTAGATACCCACAAATCCAGCGTGTTGGCGAGTTCGCCGTTCGAGCCCGCCTGGTAACCAAAGTGTAGTAGTGAATGTTTAGGCAGTTTTGAAGAGACGCAAGCCTCGACTCTCCCATGCACGTCCCTCTGGCAGCTCTTCCGGCTGTCGAGCAAAAAATCACAAACTGCCCTACGGCAGACAGGAGACATTTATGGAGTGGGTAGTCCTTCCATGCAATCACAAGTCCAGCGCATTCTCCGCCCGAAGTAATTCCGTCACCATCATCCTTGACGGCAAGGGACGCATCGGGGGTCTCCTCACCGGCGGTACCAGCCAGACAGAGTCCACCGACGTCTCGTACGCGACGCCCTTCTACTGGCCCCTTGCAGCGTATCCAGGCTCGCTTCCCCTGCGTTTGCCTCTACCAGCCCACGGCCTAGGCATCGCGACATTGATCCGGAAGACATCGGCGACGCTAGCGAAGCGGTGAGAGGTGAAGATATCTTGTTCCTTTTTTTCTTGCTTTTGCTTCTGCAACTTCTTCTCCTTCCTCCACCATCTGTGAAAAAGGAAATCTGCTACTGGATCATCGCTATGCAGTCTGCCTGTCGGGCCTAGGTTCGTTCATGTAAACGTGGGATGCGGAGACCGTCGCCTTGACAGAACGTTTCACCCCCTCGCCAACCACTCCTCCGTTGCTAATTCGACTCGCAACCGCTCAACTTCACATCAAGTTAGCTCTTGTTGGTAGACATCGCGACTATCCAAAGCGTAGCGTGGGGGAACATGAGGCAGTATGGCGCAAATTCAATTGAGGATTTGGCATGAAACGCATCGGATTTGTTGTTGGCCAGGTGTCGTTCGATGGACACCCTGTAGGATGGCTCGGCATTTTTTTCGATATGCAGGCCTTCGATAATTGGTAGTGACCGCGCCGAGGTCGTATACGTGTGAGTGCCAATTCACCAATCCTCTTCTCCTTCCTCATACGCGTTGCTCACGGATGAGGCTAACGGTGCTAACGTACGGTTATCGTCTGCAGCAACCACCCGTTCTCCACTTAGTCTCGGAATGTGCTCCACACCTGTGGCCGTGGGCTCTATGGTTGACTTCATCTGCAACCATGCCCTCTCTCCACACCGATGAAACCCAAAGGCACGGCAGCAAACGGACAGGTTCCGACACGCAACGTCGGAGACTACATCTCACAGTCCGCTAGGATTGACATTTGAAACAGGACGAACGACATGGGGACAATTGGTCGCCGATTGGTAGAAGAGGCGTCCCATCGTTTTGTCGCTTGTGGACTGTTTCAAGTACAAGACCATGTATATGAATAAAGGTACGTGAGGCGGGCGACGGCGACGGAACAGCGGTTTATGATCAGGCGCTCGACCACGTAAATTGGAGTTGATTTGCAAAGGCTCAAGAGTCTGACATATACATTTATATGCGACATACGTTATTGTCGTGCCGTGATAGATAAACCGTTATGTACGCATGCCATTATGAAGGACGCTCAGAACACCAACGCAGTAAAACTATAATAGTAATCCGAAAATCTTCCACTGCGATGTCCTGTCTGATTCAGAGATAGCATCACTCACCTTCCTATTTACCACGGTCTGCATCAATTCTCTTCATTGTTCTCCCTCAGCCGTGCTACCCGTACACGAGAACATACACACGCTTTACGCCACTAACAACCCATTTCGATACCGTTATATGGGCCGTCATGGTCTGATTCGTTACTCTCCAATATAGTTGGTACGTCGCCAACAATGCACTGCGTGCTCGGATTGTCCTGTCCAGGGCACGCAGCCCATTCATCAGAGTCCTCGATATGGACCTCTCCAGCAGGATGGACAAAGCCGAGGGACATTCCTGGACAGATTGGGATTGGGTCCTCCTTGTTGTTAATGTGAGTGAGATGGAGGTTGGCATCTACGTAGTTAGCAAAGGCTTGATTACCGACCTGTCAATACTTGAGCAAGGGTTTCGGGAGACGAGTCAAGTCAAAGAGAGCTCACTCGAGGAAGACCGTAAGTGATAGTCTGCAAAGTCGCGCCTGAGGGGAGATGACGCGAGAGGTAGACGGAGTCTAACAGGGATATAGCCGCTCCTGACGAAAACGGGTACAAGGTGGGTGACATCAAGAAAAACCGTCCAGAAGCGCGCAACATTCGACCATGACTTACCGAGGGAATGACCGACCAAAGTGATGGTAGTCGCACCGTATTTTGACAAAGTTGTTTGTACAGCCGCGAGAACGTCTGGGGCAGTCCTGCAACATGATGACACATCATCGACGGGTTTAGGGCGGCAACGACGATGAAGACGGAGAACCTACAATGCCTGTGCATCTTTGAATCCATTGTGGACTTCGATGTCGGACGGGATCCCCGGGAACAACGAAGAATCAAGGTTCGTGAGGAAGAAGTCGGCGTCAGTCAGAAGGGGTAAACTGCCATTTTGCATAAATATCACACAGAAGAGAAATACGAAGGCGGGAGAACATACATATCAGAAGGATCGGTTCCCTGATGAGCAACGATGACAGTCTTGAGGGAGGGGTCGTACCCGACATACCCTAACGACGCAGGACTATAGCTCCCCTCGCACGTGGAAATGGAACAAAACCCTTACAGTACTGGACGGAGTCACCGTTTCCTCCAGAGGCAATGGGTACAAAATCGAGATTAGCGTCGCAATTGGCTGCAAGCCAAGATGTTCGTTAGAGTGTAGAAGGCTGGAAATACAGATTGTCAAGACATACTGCCGCAGTCCCAGGAGAGGGTCTGGGTAGCGTTGCAGTACCCAGCGCTGGTATAATAAGTGTAAGGTGTGTACGAGTCGACCTGGGACGAATCGAGAACAGTAATGCTTTGACCTGTAGTGGTTGCACGAATGTATGGAGCACCAAAAAGCGCGACTGCGAGGAGATACGACATCGTACGACCTGCAGTGGTCCACTGAGCGTTGAAGGTACTGCCTGACTCCGTGTGCCCGAGGCGAGCTCCCCGAAGTATCCCAAGCTACACGTCTTTATAGTATTGTAGTGAGTATTCGTTCTTGTGATGCCCAGAAATAGCCGGGTGAGGGCACGTCCCGAGGATCATAAGTTCATGCTGCTGGGAATAGTGCAGGATGCCTGAAGTGTACAGGAATATTAAAGCGGGAAAGAGGATTGGCGTCGAACTTCTGGTAAGGACGTGTCTCATCAAACAGGGATGATATCAGACGTACTGAAGCTCCCGATAGGTTTGATGATCAAAAAAGCACTGCCCACCGCCAACCTGAAGCCTTGCTATGTATGAGGTTTTCGGTACAGCTTAGCCTGTACGCTTCAAGAAGTTATTGGCCGACTAGCCCAGGTCATTGAGGAGCTGGGCATGATGCCAGTCGGCCTGGGTTGTTCTCGAGGCTATATGGGAACTTGCTGGGGAAACCTTCCGTTCAACAAACACGCTGGTTTACCTGAGTCCAGATAAAGGAGCATATGTACCGCGAGAGGCACCGAAGAGAGGATCTTCAGTACTGCTCCCTTTCGGTGTAACGCTGACCTTGCGCCGATCCGCTTGCGGTCGTTTTCTCGGCGTCAACAGTTAGCTAAGTCCAAAAAAGGCTATTGATAATTCAGCCCCTGTTATTTCAAGTGCCGAGTAGGCACCGGGTTCAAGCAGTGGACAGGACCTGGCCAAGGACGTTCTGCTTCCGGTAATCCCCTACTCTACTCTTCCACTGAGGTAGCATGTTGTGTTCAGTAACCTTAGGTGAGTAGTCGGGCTCCTGTTGAGAACAAACGAGCTCTCTGCTGCTGCGTGTGGTGACGATCAGGTAGAGGTTCTGGTCCACTGTACGATCAGGAACTCCGGGGACGCAAGGTTAGCTGCACCATTGAGCCTGTGGGGCGATTCCCACATTCTTGCCCTGAGCCCCACTCGGCAGGGTGCAAACGGACCGGGGAGTAAGATGAGACCAAGTTTGAGGTTGGGTTCGACGATGACCAAGGGCCCGTATGTCATCAAACGTGCGGATGACGTATTGAGCGTTGGTGGGTTTGAAGCCGCTGGGCGTGATGCAGACGAAGCCTTCGAGTGGTTTTTTAACCTTGGGGGAACGTTATGTGTTCCGTTGCCAGTTTAATCATTCAGGACGACCATTCAGTGAGTCCACCGGACATCTTCCATTCACGTTGTCAGAATATGCATAAATAGGTAACATATACCCAACCCGAATGTACGAGCATTGTTTGGAACGGCCTCCTTACCCTGTGAGCAGGCAGCTCGCATTCGTATGCTCACGGCTGACCGAGAGGAGATTAAGAATTACAACGGCGGTGATGCACTTGGCTATCGATACCGCTAAAGGCGAATTGCTTGAGATGATGGACGTTGAACATTGCCGGTCGAGGGCCGTCGGTATTCTGAACTGGTGGAGCACTATTCAGAGAAGCACTGCCCATGAAAAAGCCCCTTCCTTCGACCATTTTTCTCTAACCGCTGTACCTGCGCTATAATACCGGGGCATACCCGAGTGTCCGGCTTTCCGGTACTGTCAGACAGTGTGAGCGGAAAAATATATCCCAGCCCAACTTCGAAGACAACACTGACCTAGCTCTTGTTGCGTAAGCCGTCCTGTTCAGGCGCAACGCACTTACAGCAACGAACCATGTGTTTTGTTGTTGTTTGAAGGGCCTGCTGCACGTCAATCCCTTGTCTTAAGCAGGAAGGTTTCTGCTCATTATCTTTCGCCATGAGCGGAAATGAAAATGGCAGCGCTCGATATACAGTGGAGGCAACCCGCAATGCTGAGTGCGTTCTTTGAAAGCCCTTTTCGATGACGAGGTGACACGCCGGCGGACTTCATAGGAGTGACACCAACAACAAGGACTTTTCCGTTTCAGAGTACAATCTGGCTGAGCATTTCAATGATTGTCGCCTGTTGCATATCGTAGCCTTCCTTGGTCTGTCGTTCCGTTTTCCGCCAGCCTGTACCAGACATCAAGTTTAGTCAGACAGCGCGAACGGAGTTACAGGAGGGGGAGGTGTAGTTCAGATAGCCTGAACTCGGTGCTCTCTCCCTAAACGCAGCAGGGGCCGGCTCATACTATGTAGTCATCTCATACAAAAAAGGTGCTGTATTCCACGCGGTTGGAAGAGGGCCAACGTTTTACATGAATGTATGAGCCAGGGAGTAGCGGCGGTCCAGTGTCGGAGTGAAGGTCAAGGCCGACGACAGGTTCGTACTTCCGGGTCGGGGAATCTTTTACTTCACCGACGCCGTGGAATGAAGGATTAAGTTACGCTGGGTGTCATTGATGACCATTGACGGGGTCGAACGAACCCAGACACGGAATACCAACGGACGAGCGATGCACAGTTGGCTGAGGATGAACTTTCCCCAAGTTGTGCTAGTTGGAATCATCCTGGGAACGACACTGCCGGTCCGTGCGACGCTGACCGACGCCAAGAGATGAGAGTGGTGCCGTTCCCGGCTTCCGACTTTAATCTCGCAAGTTTGGTGCTATCACGTGATGACTCGCTCCATGCCATGATAGTCGTCCCAAATCCCGTTTTGTTATATCTCACTGTGTTATAGTTGAGTGTGCCGACGAGGACTAGCACTGCGAGACACAAGCAAGGGTAGCCCTCAAGTTCCACACCTACCATCCCCTCTTGAAGCCATGATAACGCATGTCCCTTGTGACGGCATCGGGGGCCTTGACCAATACACAGTGCATCATCATTTTCTTGGCGACTACCATAAAAGGCAGGTGCTGTAGTTGGACCAGACGACGGTGTCAGTCGGCTGTTGTCGTTGTGTCGCTCGTTTTCCGACCTTCGTTCTTCTCCCCGTTCCTTTTTTTCCCTCCCTCCCCCTACCGCGGGCTAATCTGTCGCTCGTTTTCCGTCCAGTTGGACTGTCCCAATGAAGATGCACCTACCCCCACTCGTCGCTCTTTTAACTCTTGTAGGTGCTGCCAGCGCAAATGAACGCCATGCCCGTCTAGCGAGGAAATATAACTACGCAAGGGACACCACCACACCTTCGATGGCAGCAGGTACCAGCACGTCCTCCCCCGTGACCTCCTCCAGCTCTGCCGCCGTGCCCGGTGCTACCACGTCAGCTGCAACCACTGCTGCACCCACGACTGGACCTCAGACGAACACTTGGGGGACTACGATTCCGCCATTGACCCAGATTACCTCGGGTATGCCTTCGCAGCCGACTCTACCGCTCACAGCGACCTACCCTGCTGGTGCGAAGCCGCCGATTTCAGGCGCACCTGTTCTGCCCACACCTTGTAAGTTGCCTGATGACAGTTTACATGTTTCACATGCTCACATGCTACAGTCGTCTTCCAGGTTGCTAGCTGGCCACCTCAAGATCAGATTGCACCCACTGGTTTGTGACTTTTTGTGTATTAAACCTGACACCAATACTTATCCTACGTCCATGAACAGATTCAGCTGAGGTATCGGAATGGATGCAGGAACTTAACGGCTTTGATATCCCAGACATACCTCCTACCGCGGACGGTACTTGTGCCGGGGATCCTGCTGCAGCTGCGGACGCCGCCGAACGTGGCTGGTGGACTTGTGGTGGCTATACCCGTGATACTGATATTACAGCTTGTCCCGACCAATTGACATGGGGTGTCAGGTGCGTCCAACTGTGTCATTGCGTTTTTGTTGATTTCTGATCGGGTCGTTGTAAAGTTTTGATGACGGCCCAGCATTTTATAGTAAGTATATTTCTCCGGTCTGCAGTATACCACTGACGGATTTTCCCTGCAGCTCAGTATGCAAAATATTCTCATGGTTCCAAATTGATACCAACCTGACTCCGCAGGCAACTACTTGATTACCTGTCTTCGATTAATGTTACTTCTACTTTCTTCGTGGTCGGCTCGCGTGTTGTAGAGCGCCCTCAAGTGCTGATTGAAGAATACATGACTGGCCACGAAATTGCTGTGCATACTTGGTCCCACAGGGTTAATTCCAAACCTTTCTCGTCCATCTCTATCGCTCATGCATGCACTTTTTAGCCGCTCACCATGCTTACCACCGAGCAAGTCGTCGCCGAGTTGGGTTGGACACGTAAAGCTATCAAAGATGTCATCGGCGTAACTCCAACCTTAATGCGCCCTCCATACGGCGACATCGATGATCGTGTCCGTGCCATTTCTCTTGCTATGGGCATGGTTCCCGTCATCTGGACCCGAACTCCATCCGGCGCGACGTTTGATACCAATGGTAAGACAACTCGGTGGTCATATCGCAAGTGCACATCCTTGAATTGTACTACAGATTGGAAGGTTGCCGGTGGCGTTGTAAATGGCTCGCAATCCTTTGCGACCTTTCAGGCTATTCTAAATAACGCAACTCTCCTCGACACTGGGTAGGTCTTATCTACCCGGCCCGAGGCGCATGACACACTTCCTGTAGATTTATTGTCTTGGAGCATGACTTATACCCACAAACGGTTGACCTTGCTATCGGCTATACCCTCCCCGCAGCCTTGAACTTCACCCCTCACTTAACGGTCCGTTAAGGTCCTTTTTCGTTCCCGCCGTTGCTTATTATTCCCTTTTCAGATGGACTCCATCGGTCACTGCAACGACATCCCGGCCACGAACCTGTACCGTGAGAGCAACCAGAATACTAGTTTCCCTTACCCGAACAGCACAAGCGGCGACTCCTCAGTGCCAAGTGGCTCGGGTGGATCGACATCTACTAGTAAGAGTAAGACCGGCGGGAGCGTCTCGATGTTGAACAGAGATGCAATTCCAATGACGGTCATCGGTACCGTCGTAATGGCGGCTTTCAGTGCTCTGTTGTTGTAGGTGTGAAGCGTGTGGGTTGTCGTCCCATTATAACGATGGCATTGTCTATGCCTTTTTTTTTCTCGCATTGATGCTAGTAATCAATCCCTAGAAGGACGCTAGGTTATAGTGCTCGCTGCGCAATCGTGTGTAAATACAACCTACAACCCAGCCACGAATTGGTCTTTGGTAATTCTTTGCGTCTGCTCAGATGCAGATAAACTCTGATCTCATGATCAAATTGACGATTTTGTCCTGGACTCGAATAACCTACGTCTCATCGTAATGGAAGTTCTCTGTAGGGTGGAATGCGGTGGTGCCATCTGCTTAGCATCCAACTGATATAATCATCGATCTGAGTGAGACTGACGCCAGTAATTCCGGCCATTGCTCACTAGAGGTATGTGCCTGATTGAAATCGTACTACATAAAAGTGGCTTTCAACGAGCGTACAAGAACAGACGAATGGGAGCTAAATAGGACGCCTCCGAACAGTGAGTTACGCCAAGGATGTCGCAAAGCACTTCGGGTGCCAGTGCTCACCACCACGTTACACGCCTATGGGACACTCTGTCATCCGGCTTGGACCGCATTCCAGGATGCCGTGGGTAGCAACTATCCCTGGGACCACGTTCCGCTGGTGATATTCTGCTGTGATCCAAGACTGGTTACGACCGAACCTCCGAACGGCCGAAGCGCATTTCTGATGATACGACAATAACCAAAGTTCAGCTGATGTTTACCAGCTTGGTTTCCTCGAACCACCTGGGAACCAGGAACCCCGGAAGGGTGCATCTTGAAATCAGAACGCACTCACCCGTCATGTGATAGTGATGCGCAATAGCGAAGCCGTACAACGTGTTCCCCTCTAATATTTTGGGGCCGAATAGGGATTTGAATGCGTTCCGCTTCATCGTACCAAGGATGCGTCTTCGTTGCCTCGATAACGACAACGATCTCTCTGGAATCCTCGAGCGAAGGATTCGCCACTAGGGTGCAAGGTAGCAGGGCCGGAGGAATGAGTCAAGCGTCTTTCTGTCCCCTGAGACACAGTGGGTGACAGGAAGGTCGTCAATGTCATTGGTTTCCTACGTGCGATCCTCAAGCTACCTGTGCACGAACTCTTCGCGACAAGAAGGATATCCAGCCTCGTACCTTGGAACTGTGCTACCCATGAGCCAAAGCAGTGTTACTGTCGAAGAAAGAAGCTCACCATTAGTCTTCGACAATAAGTACAAGTTACTCGTTAGCTTCGCTCCCCGTGGTCGGGTGGCGGCATGTCTGGTCACTGCATGCACCATCTCGCGCGGGGGATAAGTACTGAAACATTTACTCACAGTTGAGCGACAACCTGTAGCAGGGACGTGAGTGGCAAGAGCGCTTGGGGTGATTCCACGCCCATCTGAGTCACTGACTCACCTGGTTCAGTAGTTTGTGAGTGGCGGAGGAATAGGAGTCGGTAATTGCAGACTGTGATCGGCTCGTTGTAGCTTGATTATTTAACACCTATTCTGGCATTCTTCAGAAGGTACTTATAATTCCAACCCGAGAAGTATCATGGCCGGCCTTCCTGCTCGGGCAACTCCCCTCACCGTCACCTCCAAATTTCTGGTACTAAGTTTGAACAGTGTGACAAAGTTTCACATTCACAGGAACCTGCAGATTATCCCGCATACTTATCAACTGACATCTTTAAGTAAAGGGTAGAGCTGAGAATGTGACAACTCTGCAGTTTTGTTGCGAACTAGGTACCTTCGACAAGGGGTTAAAGTATACCTCAGCCGTCAGAACTCCAGCTCCAGCTTGACCTGGTGTATAGTTGACAGGTTAAACAACGTCTGTGGGTATCATTAGTAGGGCGACTCACCTCTGAAGTAAGTTGTTCAAGTTTGTTCGTAAGCAGAGAGCCCAACTCTCGCATGCCTGCCGGTACAGTGGGGGAACAACTCCTGCAATTACGTTGCCGAACAACGTGTATTGCCTTTTCAACATTTGACCTGATTGTCTCCGCGCAGGGTTTGTCCTCCAAATCCATAAAAGTTGCGTTCATGAAGTCCTCCCACCATTGCGCAGTAGAGACTCCAAATAGATTTCTTGCTGGCGATGACCGAGGGCAATGGCAGGAGCCACTAGAGGCGTCATCAGCAACTATCCCTGGGATCGCATTCCGCTGATATTCGTCTGTGATCCAAGAGAGGTTGTCCTTAAGTGGCAGGAGTGCGTTGCTGCATTTCCGATGGTATGTCAACAACGAAAGGAGTTCCGTGGAAGTAATCAGCTCGATCTCCTCGAACCACCTCGGAACCAAAGACTCCCGAAGGGTGTACTTAGCAGCGAGAACGCACTCATCATGCATGCGGGCGCGGCACGCGATCGCGAAGCAGCGTAGCGAGTTCACCTCCAAAATCTTCGGGTTGAATAGAGCTTTGCATACCGCCCACTCAATTCCGTCAAAAGAATACTTTCTGGCTGCTTTGAGAACGTTGGTGACCTCTCTGAAGTGCTCAAGCGTAGGATCCTCAGCTAAAGTGCAGGGATAACAGAAGCGGAGAAGGGAGTCAAGCGTACTGCTGTCCTCCGAGACAGGCATGACAGGTAGTCCGTCTTTGGTCTCTGTATCCGTGTTGGTGTCCTCAGATGATTGGGAAAGATCAAAGAGAGCCTCGAAGAACTGGGACGCAAGGGAGAGGAAGAGCTTGAAAACGCGGAAGTCTATGCCATCACATGAGCGCAAGATCACATCCGCCTTCGCATGGTCGAAGGGCGGAGATGCGCCAACGAGAGGATCCGGTAAGTCAGACATGCTATGTGACCACGGCTAGAGTGTTTCGTCGCGTCAGACTGGTCTAGGTAGCGGGAAATTTCCTTCACGAACCCGATATACTGTGGGGAAACTTGATGCCTTTCATCACCCATAGTAGGGTCACCTTTATAATGTCCCAATGTGTACGTGTGTTCCGAGTCTGAGGCATGGCCAGGGCAAGAAAGACGACGGCACCGTTTGCTCCGCTTCTTTCGATCCGATTTTCGTCGTTCCGCATATGTACGGGAGAGCGACGGATGGATACCATTTGTATTCGCGGTATGACTCATCTACGTCTACGAACGAAAATGGGATGGTTTCTGAAGACCTTGCGCAAGGCATGAGACACGGTCGCAGTGATGTTAGATCCTAACGCACGTACCCTAAGCTTATATCTTCCACGGATTCCATAGGCATGAAATTAGCATTTTGTGACCATCCGAGGGTAGGAAGACCCTAGATCCGACAGCCTTTTCTCCCGGAGAATGTCAGTTGTGTGGGCTTCTTCCCCCATTGAGGCACGGCCAACAGGTTTACCAGCGGGCGATGGTCCATGCAGTACTCCAACGGGAATTTTTTCGAAGGTTTGAGCAAGCCGACGGTCGGAGGCTGGATGAGCGCCGTTCCGCTACTCACATATACACCTGCCATGTACCCATCCAGTGGGAGGAGAACTCTTCCGTTGCATGCAGCGGAGGAGGTGGAACGGGAACAGGAGCTGTTTCTGGTCCTAATTATGTGAATGAGACGGTCGCCAGGCCATACCATTGGACAGTTAGGTGGGGCACACCACTCGCCCTGCTGGTTTGTTCTCAGGGTACGTACATACGTCTTGCGGAAGTTCAGTCACTAGTGTGTTACATAACCGGGGGCACTTATATAATCCCGCAGTGAGCTGCTAGATCTGTATTGTAAGTAGTCAGCTATCCCATTCCCTACAGACTACACTGCCTTTCAGAGAATCCCCAGCAACTCGGGCAAGGGTTAGTGTGGGTAGGTATCACATCCACAGGTGATGGTCTACTTGCTGACGTTTTGTATACTTTCTACAGTTTTTCAACACATGCGGGATCAGGCCCGGATGCGTATCCCAACTTGCATGACATGAGGCACTCATATATGTATGCGGAGTAAATTGCAACGATCTAAAGATATAGTAAGAACCGGAAGGCCGAAAAGCACCATAGTGATCCTCCAACAGCAGGGAAACGCGCAATATGACCAAATCCTGCATGGTGAAGATAGCATCGACTCCGGCTGTCATGTAGTGAGTAGCAATACCTTGTGAAACCAGAATCTGGTCCCTTGGACAGTGGACATCCCATCTTCAAGGAACGCAAACTAATGCCGCCACTGCTAATATAAATAGTCCTAATAGGTGACTACCTTCCAGTTTCTTATGGTGCCGTCGCGGCTCCGTGGTCCGGCCTATATGCCTCTGCAGGTGTGCCAACGGCCTAATGCCGAGTCTCAGAACCACATCTCGTCAGTAAGTACGAGGCTTCACCTCAGCAGATGTTCACTAAGAGATATCCGGAGGCAATGATCGTAGATCAGATTTCTTCCGACGGAGTCAAGTAGGCAGGATTTGATGGCACGGAGAGTCAGCATGAACACGGACGCTGACAGGCTATCTCGTCGAACGCGGTATGGCTAGTGGTAATGCCACCCGTGGCTCAACGGATTACTTTAGGTTAATGGTGACTAGCCTCGCAGGTTTCGATTTAAACCAGGCAAACCGAGAATTTGTGTCTGCACGCTTTGCCCTTATACAACTTCGACGAACGCTTCAGTAGGCTTGTATTGATCGTCTTTGTTGGGCAGGATAATGGTACTGCTTGTTCTCTAGGAAAGCACACCGTCCGACTGCGGAAAGCGGCATTAGCTCCAGCTGACCCAGAGCAGCAACGGCGCGCATTGATTGGCTTGCTATAAATCCTGTTGTGCAACATCGGGCATCTTAAGCCTGGCTTCCTCCAGATACGAATATCATTGCGAGATAGGTATGCTTCACGGTGAAACTGGATGATAATATCCTGGCCGTTTACTATTCAGTTTGGATGCGCCGGTGACATTTCATCACTGGAAAGGAAGGTGTCCGGACTCACAGCCAGAGCGACGGATGGGTGCTGTCGTCCCGCGTTTCAGGAATAATCAGTTTAATCTCATGTCTGGGGTATGTCCCCGACATCTCCATCAGGACGTCTCGTACCAGGTCAATTGTACCACAAAATTTTTCAGAGGACAGATCAACATTCACAACACACTGGCGTATTATCTTACACCTCTATCAACTAATGTCGATGCTATAAGGTAACGACGAAAGAAGAATGTCTCGTAATTGCTTTTTTTTTTTTCCAGACCAAGCGCGCATTTCAGACGTTAAAAGTTCAGGCCCAGCTTAACCTACCGCGTGGTTAGCAATCTGAATGGCATCGTTAAGTATTGTAAGCGAAAGTTCACCTTCGAGATCACCTCTTCGACTTTATTCGAAAAGATAGTGTTGACTTCTCGCAGGCAGCCTGGTGCCACTTCGCGACAGTGTGTACAGCTGTGCGGCGCCGCACCCCAGTCAGTACTAGCTAAAAGAGTTTGTATTGCCCTTTCGACGTTTGATTGGATCGTCTCTGCGCAGGGCTTATCCAATAACTCTCGGAAAGTGGAGACTATGAAGCCCTTCCACCATTCGGGAGTTCCCGAACGATTCCCTGATACCCCGGTCGGGCACCGATAAGAGTCGCCACATCGCGGGTTAAGTCCATCTGGGATCCAAGAAAGGTCACCCTCAAGCATCTGGACGCCCTTGCTGCATTTTTGATGGTAGGTCAACAACGAAAGGAGTTCCGCGGAAGTAATCAGCTCGACCTCCTCGAACCACTCTGGGATTAGTGGCTCGCGGAGAGTGTATTTCGCAGCAAGGACGCACTCATCCCGCATGCGGGCACGGTATGCGATCGCGAAGCAGCGCAGCGAATTCACCTCTAATATTTTTGGAGTGAATAGAGACTTGCATACCGCTTGCTGGATCGCATCAAGAGAATACTTTTGCGTTGCGTCGAAAACGTTAATGATCTCCCTGAAATCCTCGATCACTGGATCCTCTGCTAAAGTGCAGGGGTAGCAGAAGCGGAGGAGTGAATCTAGTGTCTTGCCATTCTCTGAGACGGGGATGACAGGAAGTCCGTCTTTGATCTCCATATCAGCGTTAGCCTCTTCAGACGGTTGAGGAAGATCGAAGAGGGTCTCAAAGAACGGCGATGCAAGGGAGAGGAAGAGCTTGAAGACGCGGAAGTCTACGTCATCAGATGAACGTAGAATCACGTCCGCCTTCACATGATCGAAGGGTGGTGATGCGAAAATGGGCGAGTCTTGTGAGTCGGACATGTTATAGTTTCGCAGCTGGAGTGTTTCGTCATGTCAGACTCGCCTGGATAGCAGAGATCCACGCACGCACCTGAGACGCAGTGCAAAACCTCAATGCCTTTCATCGCTCGCGTTACATGTCGCCTTTATAGGTGGGACAAAGGTGCGTGTGCCCTAATTTTGTGGAGTGACCAGTCCGAGGTAGATCACGGCAACATTCCTTTTTCTCCTCCCAGCTCCTACTTTTCTTTGCACCCAGAAACATAAGGAAAGGACTAACAGGATAGGTATTTTCAGGTCCAGGAGTAAGGTTTATCGATGCCTGCGAGTGGAATTTAAGGCACTTCAAGACCTCATGTTAGCCATACTGTGCATCGAGGCAGGATCCCAGTACATCCCCCGGATTATATCTAGTACGGATTCCTTCGACATGAAATTGCCAACTCTGAAATGGGCATACCTAGGCCACGGAAGAAAGGCTGCGACTGCCTTTTTGCCTGAAGCCTATCGATTTCTTGTCATGACTTTCTCTTGGAGTCAGGTCCCACGAAGTTTATCGATGGTGGAAGATCTAATGCTGCACCCAATTGAGTGGAGGCCGGAATGTTCGACCAAATCGATAAACTTGGACGTAAGGAGGTTGCTTGTGGGGCGAGAGAAACAGGACGTGGAACGGGAACCGTTTCTGATCCTGATGAGAGGAGGCTAGAAGAGCCCTGCTGGTCACGCACGGTAAAGAAGGTCTAGAAGAGTCGTTGCGGCATGGGGGACACGTAAATTAAGGGTGAAACCCCATAATATGTAATATTCGCCGCAAGACGCGCTGAAGTGGAAGGAGTTGCTGCTGCCATGTAAGTGTACCAGTGCGATTCAAGCGGGGGGATTTTGTCAATGCCTGTAAGGCAAATCGTATTACCGAAGGAGGCATGACCACTTCCCTTGTATCTTGGGTGTGCCTAGTATTCGGAGGACTAGTTGTGAATGGCTGTGAGCGATAGTTGCAATTGTGAATCGATGAGGATCATTTTGTCTTATTGGTGTACCTGGCAGAACCGAAGTTTCGGACGGGGAGTGACAATCCGTCCTATATCTGAGATTCTACTGCTTTGAGTTTTCGTAGCACGGCATCCTGTGACCTCCTTCACGCCGACGGATGGGAAGATGACATCGAGAAGAGCTTGAAAATCCCCAATGAGTACATAACTTAACCATGGGCGATGTCATGCTTACCAGCCCTTGCATGAATTACCAAGTACTTACCACAGGTACACCACTAGACAAGATGCGCATAAATATCCATGAGGGATGGTTCTGGCACACGATTACCCAGGATAGAGTTGGGGAGCTGCCAGGTTTCTGCGATGGCCCGAAGAGCCTGAATGATCGTGTAACGTGAAACAACCAGTGTAATCTTTCGAACCACGCTTTGGGGTTGGGCCTCTACACCTTTATCAGCCTCGGCCCTGGCATTTCATTTACGTGCAAGGTCAAACGTACTGCTGTGCGTTTTACTTGAAGGACGGATCAAGCAGACGAGTATCTTACACACCTGGCAACTAACATGTCATAAATGCGAAAACGGAATTGCTCTTAGTTGCTTCCTACATGACTATAGAGGAAGGAATTGGAACCAAAACTTCAGGTTTAGCTTAATCTACCATATAGTCAGGAAGCTGAATAACGTCTTCGGGTATTGTAAGTGAAAAAGGTCACCTTCGAGGTCGCCTCTTCGAGTTTATTTGTGAAGATAATGTCGAATTCTCGCAAGTGACATGGTGCCACTTCGCGACGATGTGTACAGCCTCACTGTCGAACGGTCTTTATTGTCTTTTCAATGTTGATCTTAATCGTCTCTGCACAGGGACCGATAAGTCCAGGAAAGTGGAGTCCATGAGGCCCTTCCACCAATCGCCAAGGCTCGAACTGGACCATGAGGCCGAGCAGTTGCAGGAGCCGCCGGGACTCGGCGGAAGTTCTTTTGGGATCCAAGAAAGATCACCCTTCAAAGTCTGGACGGCTTTGCTGCACTTTTGATGGTATGTCAATAACGAAAGGAGTTCCGTGGAAGTAATCAGCTCGATCTCCTTGAAGCACCCCGGAATCAGTGGCTCTCGGAGAGTGTATCTAGCGGCAACGATGCACTCATCCTGCGTGCGGTCGCGGCATGCGATTGCGAAGCAGCACAACTGGTTCACCTCCGGTATTTTTGGAACGAACAGAGATTTGCATACCGCTGACTGGATCGCATCAAGAGAATACTTTTGCGCAGCGTCGAGAACGTTGATGATTTCTTTGGAATCCTCAAGCACGGGAACCTCTGCTGGAGTGTAGGGGTAGCAAAAGCGGAGGAGTGAATCCAGTGTCTTGCTGCCCTCTGAGACGGGAATGACATGGAGTCCGTCTTTGATCTCTATATCAGCATTAGCCAGATGGTTGAGGAAGATTGAAGAGGGTCTCAGAGAACGGCGAGGCAAGGGAGACGAAGAGCTTGAAGACACGGAAGTCCACGTCATTAGATGAGCGTAGGATCACGTCCGCCTTCACGTGATCAAAGGGCGGTAATGCGCCAGCAGGTGGGTTAGTCATGTTATGGTTCCGCAGCTGCAATGTTTCGTCTTGTCAGATTCGTATGAATAGTGAGGAACTTCACGCACACACCTGGGATACAGATGAAGACTCGATGGCTGTCGTTGTTCCTATTACAGGCCACCTTTATAGGAGTACGCGTACCCTGATTTTGGGGTATGACCAATGCGAGGAAGAACATGTCGACATTCTTTCTTCTTCTTCCGATTGCCGCTTTCGAAGTCGCGCACAGAAGAACAAAAGGAACAAACTAACGCGATAGGTATTTGTGGCACCAGGAGTTCGGTTCATCAATCTTTACGAATGAAATCCAGCGGTTCGTGTTAGACATAGCGCACATCTAGGCCGGATCCCTGCATGCCCCCCGAAAATATATCTGGCAGCAGGCTACAAGAAGAAGGCTCCAACTGCCTTTTTGCCTAAAGCCTATCGGTTTCTCGACCCCCTTTCTCCTGGAGTCAGGACCACGAAGTTGATCGATGGGCGAAGATCCACCACTGCACTCGAATGAGCGAAAGTCCGAAAACTCGAGCAAGTGAATAAACTTGGGCGCACGGAGGTTGTACGTGTGCCAGTCCCCCGCAGGCACATGTGACACCGAAATTCTATGGCGTGAATTCTGCCGCTGCAGGATAATGGGACACACGCGTTGGAGAGGCCACAATGGGAGAGACAATGCGGAAAGCGGCGTGAACCCGCTCTGCTCTGTAGTCTGTCTATGTGCTGCTGTCTCCTGTCTGTCCACGTCTGAGTCCGAGTCTGAGTCTAAGCGTCTGACGCCGTGCACCTCGTACCCCTGGCACCGCGCCACGCCTGCTCCCCCCGACTCCCCCGGTGGTCCCCACCCCTACCGGGGCTCCCCCCTTTGCCCCCGCTACAGCGTGCATGGCGAAAGGTGGAATAGGAGCCTTCTCTGATCCTGATGAGAGGACGAGATTAGAATGGACTTACTGGTCACACGCGGTGAAGCAGGTCTAGAGAGATCGGCATGGAATGGGGGGGATATATACAAGGGTAAAAGCCCCATAATCTGCAAGGACCACTGAGAGACGAACGAAATGGTGTAGTAAAGGTTCGGAACCACGGCGTGTAATCATCGTATGCTGTCGGTACTTTGGGCAACGACAGAAGAGGATAATCGCAGTGCCATTATCAGGATTCGTCACATGGGGCCTACAAAAGGAAGGAATTGCTTACAATTCCGTGTGATCGCGGCAGGGGTGTACCATGGTTCGACTATCTACCCTTCTGACACGAGTCAGCCTAGTATTGCGAAGGATCAGTAACGTATAAAGGTGTTCGCTGTCGTGAAGTATTGGACAAGAAATTTCCTTGTCAGTTTTCCTAGGCAGAACCGAAAAGGGTTCAGAACGCCGGAAGTCTCAGCATTGTAGCAACACAAAAGTCTACCCAAGAAACGATCGACGATTTCTCCCCCTCCCCCGCACCACATATATACGTCAGTCAATCTGGGGTATCGATAAGCTGTTGGGCGCCAGTAATACCAATGAGCGCCGAGCAAACGGTAGACAACTCAGGGGAATCCTCACCCAGGGCCATACGGATCTCCAGTTTTGGACATTCGGAGATGGCGCCCCCAACTGTGTATGAGACGAAGACCATAGCTGACGGATTTCGACGCCAAGTTTGAGTGTCAGGTCCCGCTCGTTTGACATGGAGATGACCGCCACGAATCCATTCCGAAACAGCCCAGTGGTCATCAGATGTTCCACGGAGAACTAACCACCAGCGCCGACTAGGCTGGTACACATGGTTCGGTGCGGTTGCTTTTAGGCATATGGTTAGCCTCGCAGGTCCAATCAGATGATCCGGATTTCTGGCGTTACCTCCCTCGTGCAGCTGAGATGAAACGCTCGGACGGCAGTGGTGTGCGGGTATACTGGTGTGGGGACCATGTGTAGATGGCATGGTCTTTGTTCTGAGGGAACGTGGAGACACAGGAGTCTGTTGCCCGCCGCGGTGGGACTACAGGTAGAATTATTGGTCTGAACATCGAGATGGCGTCAGTAGCTGTCAAAAGTGAGATTATCGTGGAGCTTTGTCTGTTAATTTAGCACTTGCGTTGTCGCCGTCGTCGCCGTCATCGTCGACGGAGGCGAGTTGGCTGCCAAGGCAGAGTTCCAAAAGAGGTGAACAGCCGCGCGTCTCCACGCCGTCGCCATCGTCCGACTCGTCGACAGTGCCCACCCACTGATAGCACCCACTTCACCCGCCAATTCTACAACAATTCCAACTGCAAATGGACCGTCCAACTGGGCCGCGACACCCTCCAGACAAAAGACACGAAGCATACGAGTCCATCTTCGGGCGACCGTCGACCTCGCACCACTTGCTTCAGCCCCAAGGCCAGTACTACCATCCACCGTACTCGTCTGGCTACCATCAGCCAGTTCCTGTCCACCAGCCAGCGTATCACCCGGCAGACAAGCGCACGTCCCACCCAACCTCGATTCGCTCACAGCAGAGCTACTACGGCCATCCTCAACACCAGCACATTCCATATCATCATCCGTACCCTCCTCACCCCACCCACGCCCTCGCTCCACCATCAGCACACGGCCATGCACCGTCCGTCGTCAGCTCTCCCCACAATGCAGCTGGTATCATCCCTCCAAGGCCAGACGACCCACCCGACCCTGGCCTCGTCGCACTCACGAGGACAGGACTCACCCCTGCACAGGCTTATCAGGCCCAGGTCAACCTAAACGGCAATTCTACTCTTCCTCCCACCACGGCCCCCCACAACGGTGCACCTCATGGTACCTCGGCGAGTGACGTACCTCGCATAGGCGTCCACCTCGAGCAGGAGATCGGTCGCTTGAGCTTCGAATTCGGTTCTCAAGATAACCATTACAACAGGTCCTCTAACGAACCCTACAGTGAACTCCCATGGGCACAACCCACTCCAGAACACTCACGTGCGTGTGCAACTTCCATCATATCCATATCTGGTGTGCTGGCGACGTGATGTACTCATTTGTTTCCTTACCATCTACAGCAATGACGTCCATGCCTCAGACCAACGTGGCCGCTCAGCAACATCGTCAACCCAGCCCTCTCTCCCTCTCATCTAGCCATCATACGCCACCTACAGGTCATTCTTCTCCTTACCACCTTCAGCTGGATACCACCACGACCGTAGTAAAGGCGGCCACACGCTCTTCCTCGCTTAGCATCTCCCCTGTATCTAGCACCCTCGTCGACCACTCGATAGCAACGGGTTCACTTCTCAACACTTCCGGTCGGCGATCTTCCGAGTCTGCCCGCACCATGCCTGGCCCTGCTTCCCGCCGCGATCGTACCGGTCAAGAAAGGACTTTGTCCATGTCTGCTGCATCCGCCTCACTACGTACCGTCGTTGACCCTCGCTCACGCGCTCCTATTCCCCGTGGATTCCAGGCTGCTGGTTGCAGCTCACCTACCGGTCCATCGAACAGGATCCGTGGTCTTTCTGTGTACCCTGCCCTCCTCTCACGCGTCGCAGAGGCATTCAAAACTCGCATCACTCTCGCAGATAGAGTCAAAGATGGTTTGACGTACAAGGATGCCTTTGACGGACGCGAAGCAGTAGATAAGATTGCTGCTATCATCAAGACAACAGACAGGAACTTGGCGCTCCTCCTTGGCCGTGCTCTCGACGCCCAGAAATTCTTCCATGATGTCACGTACGATCACCGGCTACGCGATAGCGCCGCGGAATTGTATCAGTTCCGCACGACTCTAAGTCCGTTCGTCAGCGGAGAACTGGCTGCGACGAATAATAACCACGATCACAACGGTGATGGAGATGAGGAGGCGAAGAGTCCCGAGCAGGAGTATAGACCAGACGTTACGCGTGGTTTGTCTCTCGGTCACGGGTCGTCTGATTCACATGAGAAAGATGTGTTGCCTGTTACTGGGACCGTTGAGCCGTTGGGACGGCAGGGCTCCGAATCAATGGACGAAGTTCCCCTCCCGACTGGGATCTTCACGCTTCTAACGGATTGTTATTCGCCCACGTGTTCGAGGGATCAGCTTTGTTATAGTATTGCTTGCCCTCGAAGGTTGGAACAACAAGCAAGGCTGAATATGAAGCCTCAACCTGGTCTCAAGAAACAGATCTCGAAGGAGTCCTTGGGAGACTTCGTGGTGCGTGTCGTTTGTTGTACTGGGCGTGTTGGGTGGATTTTTATTTGATGCGCTCTATTCCCCTTTCTCGTTCAGGAACCCGGGACACTTTGGATACATTCCGTGCCGCAAGAAGTTGTAAATAGCGTATCAGATACAGAGAAGAAGCGGCAAGAAGCTATCAACGAAGTGATCTACACGGAGCGGGACTTCGTGCGGGATATGGAGTACCTTCGAGATGTATGTTGTTATTGTTTTGGCTTCCTCGTTCTTTCTTTTTACACTTGTCTTCTTACTGATAGGTATGGATTGGGAACCTAAAAGACACCGAAATCATACCCGCCGATCGCCGTACAGACTTTATTCAACAAGTCTTTTGGAATATCCACGACATCATCGCGGTAAATACACGTCTCCGTGATGCACTAAATAAACGTCAAAAAGCATACGCAGTCGTCGAGCGCATCGGGGACATCTTTACAGATATCGTCCCCCATTTTGGGCCCTTCGTGTCATACGGAGCGCATCAACTCTATGGTAAATACGAATTCGAGAAGGAGAAGAGTTCGAATCCGGCGTTTGCAGCCTTTGTAGAGGTGCGTTGTGGTCTGTTCTGGTTCCACTGCGGATCCCCTCGTGTCGACGGAAGGGGGGATGGGGTCTTGTGTTCGCGGATGATTGATGCGTACGCAATTTCGTGCAGACTACAGAACGGCTTCCAGAATCCCGCAAGCTCGAGCTGAACGGATATCTCACGAAACCGACAACTCGTCTTGCGCGGTACCCACTTCTGCTGGGAGCCGTGATCAAACATACTTCAGAGGATAATGCCGATAAGCAGACTCTCACGCAGGTGGTATCAATGATCCGCGAGTTCCTTGCCAAGGTCAATGTGGAGACGGGAAAGACGGAGAATAGATTCAATTTGATGCAGTTGGATCAGCAGTTGGTGTTTAGACCTGGCGAATACATGGTGAGTATTTGTGTGTACATCTATATGGCCTTGTGTTGTGTTGGTTTTGGTGTGGTGTCGGGAATGCGCGAGGATAGTGCATTTGGGTTGATTGATGTTTTCGTTTTCTAGGACCTTCACTTGCAAGATCCTCAGAGGGAGCTGGTCTACAAAGGTTCGCTCAACAAGAGGGGAGGCGGTCAAGGCGATAGCGGTGATCTGCTAGTTTACCTGTTCGATCACGCACTCTTGATGGTCAAGCAGAAAAGCAAGCACGAACAGTACAAGGTTCACCGACGCGTGAGTTTTCTTTGCGTCGCGGTCTTGGTGGGAAGCGTTCCTACGTTGTTGATGCGGGTTCTTTCACAGCCAATTCCGCTGGATCTTCTTTTCATCTCCGTACCGGACGAAAACGCCCAAGGGAACCGTCCTGCTAACCGACAGCCGCGCACGCTGACGAAGAGAAACTCGTTCAACCGTGGTGCTCCCTACGCACCAGCGATCCCGGTCCGCATAGATGGCAAAGGCGGGCTCGCGATCACATTCATCCATCTCGGGCGCAAATACTATCAACTGACGCTCTGGGCGAGTACGATCGTGAGTCATCGGAAATGGGTGGAAAACATTACGAAACAGCAGGAGTTGTTGAAAGAGAAAAGCACGGTGTTTGAGACAGTGACGGTTTCAGAGGGGTTCTTTACGGGTGCGAATAAGGTGACGTGTGCGGCTCCCTTTGGTGCGTTTATTTTTTTCTCTGCTGGGTACGCCGGGATGCGTGCCAACTACATGGTTTATTTGGTTTGGTGTGTGGCGTAGGTGGCGGCAGATATATCGTGTACGGGACGGATGATGGTGTTTACCTTACCGACTTGCGGGAGCGGAATAGGGATCCTGTCAAGGTGCTGGCATTGCTGGACGTGTCGCAAGTCGACGTTCTCGAAGATTATCAGCTGCTTATC
Organism: Pisolithus sp. B1; assembly: GCA_024663435.1. Classification (NCBI taxonomy): domain Eukaryota; kingdom Fungi; phylum Basidiomycota; class Agaricomycetes; order Boletales; family Pisolithaceae; genus Pisolithus; species Pisolithus sp. B1. Next base: position 90,360 of record JANFAA010000096.1, read on the forward strand.
GTGCTTTCGGGTGAGAATTGTGTTCCACTTTATCCATTGCACAGTAAACTGACGCGCGCGACCTTCTTCACTCATAGAGCGGCAGGTGATCACCTTCCCATTGGACGCCCTGGACCCCAAGGATCCCACAGCCGGCCTGAGACGCGCGAAACGAATATCTTCACACACATCGTTTTTCAAGGCAGGTATCTGTCTCGGCAAGGTGTTAGTGTGTGTCGTCAAGTCTAGTCCGCTCTCGAGTACGATAAAGACGCTCGAACCGATCGACCAAAGTATTCGCGGACGGAGTAAACCGACGTTCCGTAAATTCCTTCAAGGCGGGAATGATACCTTGAAGTTGTTTAGGGTACGCCTCTCCGTGGTTCTCAATCTCTTTACGTTTCACTTGTGTACCCTTCCTTTGTGACTTCTTTGTTTGACTTCGACTATTATTAGGAGTTTTATATCCCTGTGGAGTCGAGCTCTATACATTTCCTCAAGACGAAGCTGTGCGTCGGGTGCTCGAAAGGCTTCGAGATCGTGGACCTGGAGAGTCTGGATACTCAGGGCCTTCTCGACCCTGCCGATGCTTCGCTCGAATTCGTAAGGAAGAAAGAAAACTTACGACCCATGGCCATCTATCGCATCGAAAATGAGTTTTTACTGTGTTATGATGGTAAGCCTTAACCTCTTACATTTTACATCAAACGCAGGTTGAAACTCCCATTAGATTTTGCGTTTTATGTCAATAAAAACGGATGGCGATCAAGACAAGAGTTCATGGTCCATTGGGAGGGATCACCGACTGGTTTCGGTGAGTGTTGAAACCACGAGTTTTTTTTTCAATCCACCGCTGACAAGTGGGGGGGCAGCGCTACATTACCCCTATGTCCTTGCCTTCGAGCCAATGTTCGTCGAGGTCCGGCACGTAGAGACCGGTGTTATGTCACAAGTTATCCAAGGGAACAACCTCCGGCTTTTATTCGCAGAAACACCACCATCAACGTCGCACACCACCAACCCACATCCAAATACTTACTATCCTACACAACAACAAGGGTATCATCCATATCAATCACCGTCAGGGTCCATGTACGGTCGATCTCCGTCCATGCCAGGGTACGGCCCCCATGCCGTCCTGCCGCCGCCCATGGCGTACCCAGCCCCTCAGTACCCGATGAGGACGATGATGCCTAGTTGCCGGGATGAGATTCTGATGGTGTCTGATGACCGGGTGCTAACGTTGCGATTAGCGAATGGCCAAGGGTTCCATGTCACCTCGGATGCTGCATCCGCATGTTCGAGGTGAGATGAGTGACGTGAAAGAGAAAGCGCACGCTATTTTTTTTCTGTATTTCTGTACATGACGATGACTGTGTGATACTGCCCCCCCCCTCCCCTCCTCCCCTCCTCCCCCCGACGAGGGTATTTGTTTGCGTAATTGTTACAGTATTAGTATCTTTCCCTTTACTTCCTTTTTTTTACCCGGGTGTGTGGCGGGTGCAGTTACAACAAGACATGCCTCGCTTTGCTCCAATGATCATTTGACCAACAAAATGGAGTAGTCGCATCTCTTTATGGTGATAGTTCATGAAAAGTTATGTTTGAAGCGGCTTTTTTGTTAGTGTTACTATCATTCAAGTTGGGCACCACATGCAAAATGGACCAGGCATTGCAGTTTACTCTGGTGCTGTCAGTGTGTGAGTTGCTTCGGATGGCACTTTTGCTAGTGACCACAAAAACCCTAGCAGTGACTCTGCATTGAGTCTACCCGATGTATGTAGGACTACAAAAGTACAAAAACAGCTGAAGCCAGAGCACCAATGAACACTGCAAAGCCCATACTCACTAACACCTTTATCCAGAGTACATTACCAAACCAGAGAGCCCCAGCAAGTGCAATGCCAAGACATACTGATGCAACAAGCAGAAAAACAAATGGTGACAATAGTAAAGCAAGAAAGACCGTGTATTTGTACGTCCTCTCCCGTACCAACTTGGTAATTGGTTGTAGCCAAAGTGTATCAGTAGGAATCAGTAAGAAGGTGGAAGGGCTGAGAACCACACTTACTTTAACATCTGTGGGACCAATCATACTCAAACCAACAATCCCAGCAAAGCCGCTAATAATGGCTAGCATGGCGGCCTCGAAACCTAGTATCATGCAACAGTATGGGAATTCAACATCCCACCGAGTAATGTGTGGTACTGGGGGAGGGGTGGTCAGAAATACAGCAGAAGATCTGGATTGGGACAGAATAAGCACAAAGTACATCAAAGTAACTCGATTTGTGACATACGTAACCACAAGGCCAGCAACAACACTGGTACTGTTTATGCGATCTGTCAAAACCTTCCTGAGTTCAGACCATGACTTTTCCTTATTCCCTTTCCTCTTCTCCGTCTCTTCCTCCTGTCCCATTTCTTCCTCGATTATGATTTGCTGAAGTCTTACAACTGAAGGCGCACCAAGCAAGAACAAGAGAACAGCTGCATGCATGGAATAGCAAGATATGAATGGGCTGTTTAACACGTCATGAAACTACCACTCACATCTTTGGAGTCGTTCCCCAGTGCCATTAGCCGCTCTCCGGTCATCACGTGCAGTGGACTCATCCTCTGTCTGGTCAGGATTAGCAGGGACATCAGACATGGTAGATCTGCTTTGTTCCGCAATCATGTAGGGATGAAGGTGTAGGAATTGGGCTACAACAGGGGAAAGGAGAGGTGAGAACTAAAGAAGAATCTCACCTCCTGTTTGTATGCTGCCTATAACCGACAACAAGGCATGCAGTTCAAGCGCTCAAGTAAAGCATATATGACCTGATATGGCCCAGGTGTGGCCAAAAACGTCACCATGGCGCTCGAGAAGTAACCTTGAGTTTAAGCAAATGAACCATATCCTCACCACAATGCAACACGGACAAGTGGAACCCGGGCGCCTACTTACAGGGAAACTTGTCCTGGAGAAGGCTAGATTGGTCTGGATACTGATTGTTCCGTGCAGCCATAGCAAAAACTCAGTCGCGATACAGATTGCAGAGTGCATTTGTTTTTTTCTTCCGTTTTTTGTTTCGGAAGGAACAGAACTTCGGCACCTGTAGCTGATCTGAATGAGGAATAGTACTGGGAGATGCTCCATCAGGGACTTCCATATATGGAAGGATATCGTTAGTGGGTAGCAATGACACCTGACCAGTGCAAACGCACATATTAATGTCCCAACATGTGTGCTCGTGCGAACTTGGAAGTGTGGTACTTTCAGCAGATAGTTGGTTGCATGCAGGCAGCCTCACGAGTGCAACGTTGCGTATTTTGCTAGATCTGCCGGTATTAGCATTCAAGTCACAGACATCATGCGCTGTGGGGTGGAAGTAAGGGCGGGAGTCAAATGGAACTCTTACGTCCGTAACCATTCAACCTGCAGTTAGCAATGAGACAGATACCTTAAATTCGGGGTGGTGGTAGGCGCTACTGGCACCTGAGCAAGGTCCAAATGACTTGATAACATAGTCCAGGTCACATCAGGGATTGTGACAGCATGGCAGGTATGGGCGTATTAGAAGAAGTCACTGGACTCGCAGAACAGTGGCGCATCACGGTGATCATGTAATTGTCAGAGGGACGCCCAGCCAACGAGAGACGTGATTTGACATGCAGCGTCTGTAGACTTCATCTACTCTTCAAGTTTATCTCCAAACCCTACTGTCGACTCGCTCTCCATTTCCATACATTTCATCATGATTCACCTGTCGTGTTTAAATAAGTTAGTCATATCGTCATCAGCGATCCTGTCCTGCGCACAACTGACTGGACATTTGTGAAGCAAAATCTGGTGGTAAACGACTCGTTTGTCAGGGCAGGCATGAATTTGATCTCCCCTTGTCCACGGAGGGGAGCTCCAACAAGAGCATACCAACGAAGCGGTCTAACTCAGAATGTGAGATATCCGCATGGTGTTTTTCATCATAAGCAATACCGAACGCAATCCGATGGTGTGGTAAGCATGCGTAACTGGTGCACATCAACATCTCTGTCCTCCATCCTGCTAATGCAGACAACCACGTGTGGCCACTCAGGGTCCATCGAGTTTTGGGTTAAGGTGGAATTTAAAAGCAGTCGGTAGGCTCCAGGTCAACCACCTCGTCGTGCCTGGTGGCACTACCTTCTCGCCGCGGGCATACCTCCACAATAAAATGTCGCAGTGATACTCACCAGCACTTCGACATCTAAGTCGATTTGCCGAGTTTCCTCTCGTAACGTTCATCCCATGACGGTCGAATATTGGTGATGCACGATCTAGTGAGAATACGACCGCTCGCCAGGATGTTCATAGAATATGACTTGGTCGGTCAACGTAGTAAAGTGACAGCGCAGCAGTATTCGTTACCATATAGTGGGAGGAAAACAAGTATTCATGTCGGCCAAGCAACCGGTCTCTCGAGGACCACTATCTGAAAGTCCTTCCTTTTTAGGGTTCGTGGGAACAAGGTTTTGATTTTTGCGAGGTGCTACTTTAGTACTTACTGCGAGAAACGAACCGATGTATACTTTGCTATGAAGTCGCATTTGTCTCAAACAATGGTCTGGTCTGTCCAATCCGCAAGCAGGTGACGGCTCAAAAATTTAGCAATGTCCAAGGCTTACACCGGATTATTATTCTCTGATGAGTCTCTAAGGTATCCGATTATGTTGAACCGCCGAAAATATTTCCGCTCAATCGGTAACGAATTGAGAAGAGGAGACTGCTCAAGACAAGGTAAATCTAAGGCCAATAGAGTTGTATGAGTGGTGAATTTGTGCAGTGAGTCCGATGGATATTATGCTACGCGATGGTTATATGTAGGTGCACCGGACGTAGTGGATGCAACAGTCTATGACAAGTGGGTGGGTCGTAAGTCTCGAACGAAGAACGCGACGAGGCTGAGACGGGTAGGCTAAAGATATGCCCGTGCGGATCTACGCGCCATCTGTTTCGTAGAAGGAAACGAAAATGGGAAGAGATTAGCACGGAAAGAAAACAGAGAGGCAAACTCGGCACCCACCTCGACGACCTTCCACCCGCCTGTCAATTCGTCTGAGACCTCCTCCGCAACACGGGTCAGCACAGCAGCGTATACGCATTGCTCGACACGATTTTCGGCGCCGATGATGATTTCACGCGACACGGGGTTCCGAAAGAGGAGCATTTCTTGTGTTGAAAACGTCACCACAAACACAGGTACTTCATTTTCCAGAATTTTGGCGTCGGAGACCTGCGATAAACAATAATAATGAACCTATGGAGCAACTGTAGGTGACGAAGGGACGTACGTCAACTTGACGGATATCTAAGACCTTGCTATCGCTGATAAGTCCCTGACGAAGATATTGTTCCATCGTTGCCCATAGCACATTATACGTCTGTTCACCCAATGAACGGTGTATCAATATGTCGAACAGTTTGACTTACCGCCTCGGAACACCATTTCGTCAACGCCTCTTTGTCCGCGCTCAGGTACGCATCTACAACTTCGGGAACAATATACTCTCTCAACTCCCTCTCGAACGCCTCTCTCGAGAAGTGTGGGTCGAGTGCCCTCATCATCCGCGTGACTTGTGCTACCTCGGTCTCTTCGAACCATGAGCCGATCGTAGAAGTGACCGATCGTATTGGGGTAACCAAAGGCGATTCCGACTCCTGGTATGCGGTGTGAAGAGACGACAGTCGTTGCATGAGTGGATTCGTAGATTTGAATTGTTCCCAGGCTTCTTGTCGTGGTGAGGGTTTTACGGATACAAGTGCTTGGCCGGCTCTGATAAAAACCGTGCGCATGAATAGTAAATCAAGGATTCCCAACTAACACAAAACGGGAGGAGACACACTCCGTATTTTCAACAACGACGCGTCTTCCAGCAAGTCCGGCCTTCTCAAGGCGTCTCTGTCGACGTTTTCGCCTGGCTTCTTTGCTTTCGAATCCAGCATGTTTGGCGGAACCCGAGTCGTCGAGCGCATCGACGAGGGTCTCTGCAAGGGTTTTGTAGGCGGCAGTGTTTCGGATGGGTTCGGTAGTTTGAGCAATGGTGCTAGACAACGAAGACTGTCGCACGCGAGATCTATATCAAGAAGTGTCCCAAACGAATGTAAGAGGGAAGTTCGATAGTTCATGAAAATCACAGCATAGTGGGGCAGTACGGACCGCTCGCATGATCTCACTCTCTTCCATCGTTTTAAGTGCCTCGGAGACTGCATCGCCAACTTTGATACCGGCTTTCTTGAGTTCGTCCGCAGCCGCTCTTAGACGAGGGTTCTCTTTGATGCTCGACGTTAACTACGGAGCACCAGTACAACAATCACTTAATTTATCGCTGCGCGACCGAGAAAATGAAGGGTAAAAGGCGTACCCTGGCACGCTCATACATATCCCTTGCACGCTTCATCGCCTCCGAGTCCTGCAGCTTGTCCACGTCTCCCTGGAGCTGTTTCACATTCTCCTGCAGTTCGCGATTCTTGCGCAGTTCCTCCCGCAGGACCTCCACGAATGTCTGGAAAGGAGACTTGGGAACTTCGTTCTGACGTCGACGTGAAGCGTGAAACGAGCGCGAGTGCTGTGATGGCGTGGCTATCCGGAACGGCGGCGGGAATGCTTTCGACGACAGCCGTGCTGGCAAGGCGTGAATGTTGGGCGACGACGAAGCTACGCAAGTGACGGGGGAGCATCCTGGCTGTGAAGTCTGAGGAAAAAACACCTCCGGGAAGACCATCGTCAGGGGTCACGTGACAACCCGATCCATTCGAAAATTATTCCGAGCCTCACTTCAACTCACAAATCCAAAAGCAAATGGGACAGTCGCAATCTGCATCGTCGCCACCAACCACAGCGACTACGACAACGACAACGACACCTGCCAGCGTCATGTCCAATGCACCAGACGACCCCCTTGAACTCAAGCTCAAGCTGTCTGACGCATCAATCTAGTCCTGCCTCAAGTCCCTCGACTTCCGGGTGTCCGGTGCAACACACTTCCGCACCAAAAGGATGTCCAGTCGAACACGCCTCGACGACAGGGCTCAACCCTCTCAACCAGATGCCTTCGCTGCCACAGACTCCGCTCGATCCTCATTCTCAATCCGTCCCACTTCCGACCGATCGGACTCTCTCATCGATACCCCGAGGCATGGAGGGTGGGAAGACGCGAACTTGGGAATACCCGTCTCCTCAGCAGTTCTACAACGCTCTCGTGAGGAAAGGATGGGAGACGCCTACGGAGCATGTCGAAACGATGGTAGACATACATAACTTCTTAAACGAGCGTGCTTGGAACGAGGTGTTGAGGTGGGAGATGCGTGTCGCTCAGTTCGTGGTTATTCGATTTCGTACGCGTAAAAAATGGGTGATCGACTGACCCCCTGGGCAGGCCTGGCGACGAACAACCACACTTGGCACGCTTCAAGGGACGGCCGGGAAATGTCGCCGAAGGCGCGACTCTGGATGTTCATGGGGTGGCTGCTACCCACGAGATTCAAGTATGCATATTTCATCCCGGTATTCTCTCGCTGACTATTTCTCCAGCTCCGAGCCACCGTTTGATCGGCACGATTGGATCGTTCGTCGACCTCGGACAGGCGAAGAAGTGCGGTACGTCATCGACTACTATTCCGCTCCACCTACCCCAGATGGCAACCCTGTTTTTGCTCTCGACGTGCGTCCTGCACTGGACAACTTCGGGAGTGTCCGCGAGCGCGTGTCTGTTGGGATGAACGATATCTGGGAAACCATGCGCGAGCGTGGTTGGGGAAATAATCGAAGTTAGGCTTACTACTACCAATGATATGTTCCGAACGGCTGCATGTCTTCTCACCTCCATCCTTGAACACTCTGT
>JANFAA010000097.1:0-98191 GCA_024663435.1 Pisolithus sp. B1
CTCAACTCAGGTGGTGAGAGGGAGTAGATTGTGCCAATGGGTGGAGAGGCCCCCTCCTCAATTTCAATCTTCAGCTCAAAGCTGTGGTGTGGAGGCAGCTTGGTTGCCTTCACCTTGCTGAAGACATCAGCAAACTTGTGGTATTCAGAGGGGACCAAAGACAGGTCAGGAGGGGAAGGAAAAGCAGAAGATGCACAGAGCAAGACATCATTGGGGTGCAAGTGCAGACTGAACTGCACAGAGCCAGGGAGAGCACAAGCATGGAGGTAGGTGGCAGCCCCAATGAGGGAGATGTGTGGAGGAGACAGCAAGTCAGAGGCCTTTGGTGAAGGCAGCAGAGTGTCAGAAGATGGAGTGGAGGGTGTCAGTCTCAGTGCTGGAGTAGTAGTCAATGGTGATGGAGGCACCAGGGGCATAGGCATTCCCTGTGGCAGTGGTTGGAACAAGATATGACCCAGTACCCAATCAATCAATGGATTGTAGCAGGTAAGCTAGTTGTGTCCTAATACCAATGAGCATGAGGAATCCAATGGAGTAACACAAAAGGAAACAGAGGTGACATCACTGGAAGAAAGCATACAGAAAGATCTACTTCCTGTGAGATTACAGCATTTGTGCTACCATCAAATAGGTGAAGTGAAATGGGTGGAGAAACAGGTTTCATAGGTACAGAGTATTTACTAACTAAGGATGGGTCTATGAAACAATGAGAAGAGCCAGAATCAACTAACACAGAAACATTATCTAATGGAAGGTCTGGAAGGGAAATGTAGGGCATAAGAGAGTTTGGATTGGAAAGAGCAGATGCATTGAGTTGGATGGTGGGCACATGGTTGGGTTCAATGCTTCCTCCAGGCCATGCAGGCTCCCCAGAGGAGCAGACTAATTTTTTGGCTCTTCCATCTCCATGGGTGGAGCAGGAGGAGTGGTGGCCATGGCAGCATGGGCTTTAGTGTTGTGGGAGTTGGATTTCAAGCAGTCCTTGGCAGAGTGGCCAGCCTCACCACAGAAGAGGCAAAGGCTGTTTTTGAGGTGGCACTACCATTTGGCAGTGTTGAGCTTGCTGTCCTTGCCAAGGAGGTTTGCAATGTTTGATTTGGGTGAATCCAACTTCTGACCATCCTTCAGCCTGGACTTGCCTTTATTGCCAGGATGCAAGGATGAAGATGCTGATGAAGATTTCTTGTCATCTGAGGGTTTTCCTGCAGATGACTTTTTGGCAGAGGGCTTGGCACCTGTCATGTGGTGGTCCTGACAGAGACCAACAGGGTCTGACAGAGGGTTGGGCAGAAATGCACCATACAAGTGCTAGAGCAAGTGGGTGGGCATGGAGCAGAGCAGAAAGGGGATGTTGACACAGAGAGGGGTCAGTAGTGACACAAGACAGAGGGATGGGCATGACAGGTGACCCCTAAGTCAAGGGAGGACATCACCTGACTGAGCAAAACTAGTCATGTGGTGGTGCCAACAGAGGCTGATGGGGTTCAACAGAGGACTGGGTGAGAATGTGCCATATGGGTGCTGGAGCAAGCAGATGGTTGTGGAGTGGAGTGGAGAGGGACCAGTTATATAGGGAGAGGCACCAGTGGGTTGGTGACAATGTGGGAAGGGCTAGAATGGGGGCACAGACATAACAAGCATGTCCAAGAGGCACATCCATAAGGAAGGGCAAGTGTGTCCAGCACATCTGGCACCATAGGGTCTACTGTAGTTTCTGGAGAATATTAGGCTGGATGTCTACTAAAAAAATATTTACTGTCCATTGGCAACAAACTTGCCTGTAGACTACATACATGGGGAACGTGAGCAACATCAGGCTGCAGAAGAGGTCGCGAAGAGAGAACGTGAAAAACGCCAGGCAGCAGAGGAGCAGCACCAGGCAGCAGAGGAGCAGCGCCAGGCAGTGGAGGAGGAAAGAGTGAAGGCAGTAGAGAGGGCCCGGGCAGCAGAGGATGCAAATGCGAGGTTACTGCGAGATCTGGAGGCGTTGAGAAGGAAGTTAAGTACTTAGTAAGTTTGATGGAGGAGGGATACTACAATAATTTCAGATGTCATTCCTGCCTATGTACTAGATGAAGGGTTGACTTCGTGCAGCAGGGACCTCATTTACAATTGCCCTGCATGTGCTACCTTCGAGTAGCCCTCAATAAGTTCTTGACTATGGAAAGCCGGACAATCGTGCTTCGGCACGGCTGGAAACGGGAACTTTTTCGGCGGTATGGAATGTTTGTAATGTAGACTCGGTACGGTCGTGCGGTATGTCAGTGGTACGGTGCGTCAGTAGCGCATCAAGTGGTAGTACTAAAACTACAGAACGATGTGTTAGCACGAATGCATACTGCTATGAGCACAGAACTTGACTTACTGTGCATCTGGAGGTACGACGAGCCAAGACAGAGCGAACGACTGTCATCTGTACGAGAGCGTGTACTCATGATGCCACCCGACCCACCCTATTGGAACGTGCAGCCATCCGAGCCTGATACTGGGCAATGTAATGTGTCAATGAGTGACACGACCAGTCAGAATTTCAACCCATACAACCAAGCGGCCTACCTGCAGCACCTGAGATGCATCTAAATGGCATCGATCCTATTTCTAGACCACTGCAGACCAAGCGACCTCAACCCAATCGAAACCGTGCGTCTGAAGGGCAGTATCAAATCTACATGGGATGACCTACCTGGGATAACCCATCTAATAGGATTCTGGGGAAGGGGGTGCATAGCACTGCTAGAGCCGAGTGGGGAGATAGTGCAGATGTCGAATCAAAGACAACAAGACTGGAGATAAGGGCCATCAGCGCCAACACAGCGGAAGATGCAAACTCACCTACCACATCAGGATACAACCCCAAAGGACCCTGATAATGTAGCAGTTGGTGGTGGGGGTGACAGTGCAATTAGCAGCGAGTTCGGTGACTCGCATAGAGTCAGAAAACCGATGCTAGCTGACCATGGGAGTTGGCACACTGAGGGGGTAAAACGATCAGATGGCTTACCTGCGCTGCCAAAACCCCCTCCAATCACCTCATGCATACTCCTAGGATATCCAGGGGCTCCCCTCGATGTGGAAGGATCAAATGGACCACCCAAAGTGTCAGCGGTGCTCCTATGAGGCGAAATGCCTACTGCGCTCATGCGGCCATCTACGCCCCTCTTCACGCCCTCGAAATGGTTCATACTCCCTATGGGAGGGTTATGGACGACGGAGGTACACTATAATGAGATCAGGCGTGCAAGATGAATCGAAACGAGAGGTGCACGTACCGGACAGCAGGCATTCCTATACAGCTACTTCAAACACTCTCCAACTCCTCGAAACGATTCTGGAACGTCGCTAGCACCTACTGGCAGCAGGGGGTGCCTCCTGGATCGGCGCTGAACGAAGCGAAATGGCCAACAAACATACCTGTGGCCAAACGGCTGCCTGTGAGTAGCGGTACGAGGCGAGATAACGAACACAGGGCCGAACGGCCAAATGACTCACCTGCACCATCCAAACGGCCCCCAAATGGTCTCACGCATGCTACTTCGACCTTCACGGACTCTTGCCAATGCAGTAGGATCAAGATGAAAGCTGAAAACATCAGTAGATCCGAAACAAGAGGCAGCAAAGCCTCTATACTCACTATTCCCATTCCACCACCTCGCAAGCTTGCGAGACTTCTCTGGAACTTTGCTAACACTGACTAGCGATGTGAGATACCCCCCGGACGGTCGCGAAACATCAAAAATTCATCGTTATGCATTTGATACAGCGGCCTAGCGGCAACGGTTTATGGCAACTGGCAAGACGACACGTCGACACAGCCACACCATGCTTGCACAACACTCCCGAGTATTGAGAGCATATACCATGGTGTGCATCCAGGCTCAGTGCAAACATTTAACTCCATGACTCTAGTCTGATTAAAACTCTGATGGGTTCTGCGGAACGGCCGTTACACCTTGCAGTAACCCGGTTTGACAAGGGACTAAATTTTCCCTGGGCCAGGAAACGGAGATGAAGTGATGACTCTTGCTCTGCCTCGCTGTGAACTATAGGCACAAGCCAACTTCGATCATGCTTCCATGCTTCCTCATCACGCCACAAGGTATCCTCTCGCTTTTTGCGGAGCTCGACCCGCTAACAGTGATTATCGCAGTACAGCAGTTGGCTCGCAACACTTCCTGGTGTGGTGGAACTGCGCAGAGGATTATTCACGCAGCTGTGCATCGAGATTCTAGGAGATATGCTGAGACTAGCTTTGGATGTGGTGTACACCTCTGAAGGTAAGAAGTTTCATTATATATACGTTTCTGAACTGTAAATGAATGTACGGAGAACAAACAGCAAACATTCGATAGAGCACAGTAGTACAGAGGTTAGAGTCAGGCCCACCACACTCATCCTCCAAACTGTTAACAGCAGCGACTACAAGCATTGTAACCTGACAATGGTGTGTATGTGTACATCAATGGCATTCGACGAAGTAACCTGCAGGCTTGCATATTACACGGCACCATGAAGTGTGTATGAGTACCTGTGTCATTGCATGAGGTAGATGCCAAATGAAACAGTGAGTGACGACTTGTGTATTGATACCCTGGAAGTAAATGGGAGCCCCATCGTCGTGATGGAAATGAAGACCAACGTTCGTAATCAAAGACATAATGTTGTGTCGCGAGGGCTATGAGTCCCACGAAATCACGTTTACATGTGCGGTGTATGTGACCGTGCATATGTGAGTGATAACTCAGAGGGTGTCCATGAAGTGAGTGCATGAGAGAACCCATCAACCTTATGAGTAGGGTGATGGCATGCTGTGATGCCTCCTTCCCTAACACAAGCCTCTGCATGTCTGCAGTTGAGAATGGGAACTGCCATGCAGACTCATCAAAGGACTCTCCATAATCAAATATCTGCATAAAGTGGTATCTGGAGAGGTTGTAGAAGGCAGATGGAAGCAGGGCAGGTGCATTAACTTCTCAGGTTAGGTTAGGTCAGGGGCCAGGTTGGGAGTTGATGAGAAAAGATGATAGAGCAAAGGGTGGTGTCCAACTAGAGGACAAGCATAGCACTTTTGACTTGAAGTCTCATCAGTGCTGTTGTATCACCTTATATATGAAGCCACTGTAGACAGGAGTCTTCTGCCTTAAGCAGTTAACAATGGGATAGAAAGTGCAACCTTTCCTCTACATCTGATGGAAAAACAGGGGCTACTACACCAGTGACATTTCCACACAGCCCAGAGCTCCTGTTGGGAGGTGTCAGGTGGTGCCAACCTTGTGCCTGGCCTTACCATTCCTTTGGAACAATAGTTTCTTCTAATTTGGCATTTCTTTTGTTCTACATCTAGGGTAGATACCTTATCTATGATGCAATAGTTCTGTCAGAACCTGCAGAGCAAGAAAAATGACCCTAACCATGAGGCATCAAACTTTAGATAACTTATCTCCAAGGTCTGATTGGAGGATAAGCTTTGACATTTGTCATGTCACCAATTAAGCTATTTCAAAGAAGACCCAGGCTGTGGTCTGTACAGGCACAATCTAGAATCTTGGGTCTAGATCTAGTTGGACCCTGGTCAGCAAAAGCCTTCTACCAGACCCCCATTTGGTCCAGAAAACCATGTGTAATAAAGGGCTAGACCCAGGCACCTCATGCACTGGTTCCATGTATCCAGTGGCTGTGTAAGATGCATCTGGCACCAGAGGGTCTGGTGCCCAGAGGAGATTATTAGGGAAAATTAGTGGTCTGTGGGATAGTCTGTGGGAAAGTTTCTATACTTGGAAGTAGTCTGTGGGAAAACTAGTGGTCTGTGGGAAAGTCTGTGGGAAAATTGGTGGTCTGTGGGAAAGTCTGTGGGAAAGACTGGTAGTCTGTGGGAAAGACTGGTAGTCTGTGGGAAAGTCTGTGGGAACTACTGGTAGTCTGTGGGAAAACTAGTGGTCTGTAGGAAAGTCTGTGGGAAAAACAGGTAGTCTGTGGGAACAACTGGTAGTCTGTGGGAAAGTCTGTGGGAAAAAGTGGTAGCCTGTGGGAAAACTAGTGGTCTGTGGGAAAGTTTCCATACCTGGAAGTAGTCTGTGGGAAAGTCTGCAGAGTCAAGCTTGACTCCGGAAAGGAGATTATTAGGTCATCCATCTGTTGTCCCCAGTTTTTTGACAGCACTCAGTCATCAGTAGTCATTGGTGGTGGTTGGTAGCTGATAGTCACTGCTTGCTGTTGCTTGACTTTTCTGTTGGCTGTTTGCTAGTCAGTGATCATCTCTTGCTAGTTTCTTTTTGGCAGTCAGTGGTGCCACTTTCCAGTCAGTAGTTGCTCATCTCACTCTTGTCACTTGGTGCTTGGTCATTGCTACTTGCTTGTTGCTGATCTTTCTTTCTTCTTGGTAGTAGTCAGTTTGCTTGGTAGTCTGTCATTGGTTGTCCCTTGTTGCAACTAGTCTGTCATTCCTCACTAGCTTGTTTTCAGTTGTCAGCAGTTGGCAGTTTGTAGTTCCTGCTTACTGCTACTTGACTCTTGCTGGTCATCAGCTGGTCCTTGGTAGTCAGTGGTTGTCACTTGTTAGTTTCTTTTCTGTCCTTGGTGGTGCTGCTAAGTCTACTTGTTAGTCAGTGGTGAACTGCTTGCTAGTCAGTAGCCACTCATCTTGCTCTTGTCACTCAGTGCTTCATGGTTGGTAGTCAGTCTGCTTGCCAGTCAGTCATTGTTGCCTGCTAGTTTCTTTACAGTGGTCAGTCACTTGTCACTGCTACTTGGTAGTCCATCATGGGTAGTTGTTGCTTGCTAGTTGCTTTTCAGTTGTCATTCAACAGTGGTCAGTGATGCTGCTCAGTCTACTTGCTAGTCGGTCTTTGGTGGTCAGTGGTCAGTAGTCACTGCCCTTGTTGTTGTTGCTACTTTGTGGTCAGTGGTTCATAGTTGGTAGTTGCTGCTTAGTTGCTGCTTACTGTCACTTGACTTTTGCTAGTCATCAGTTGTTGCTTGCTCAGTCTTTTGCTAGTTGGTAGTTGGTGTCACTGCTTACAAGTTGGTCCTTGGTGGTCAGTAGTCAGTCATCACTGGTCACCCCTGCACAACTCATCAATTGATTGTGCCACCTCAGTAGCTTGGAGTGGTTGGTTTGCTTTTCTCTGTCATCTTGCTACTTGGTAGTTGCCAGTCAGTAGTCACTGCTTACAAGTCTGTACTAGTTACTGCTTGCTTGTACAACCCATCAACAATATATATTGTGCTGCTTCAGTGGCTGGTAGTGGGTAGTTCACTTTGTCTGTCATCATCACTAGCCTTGACTGGTCCTTCATGCCACTCCCTTGCTAGCTTAGCCTGCTAATTGCTAGTCATCACTTGGTAGTTATTCCATGGTCAACTTTATTTTGCCCATATCTCCTTTATTTGTGTGATCTAGTGTGTGGGAATTATATCCCCAGCATCGCCTCTCCAAGCGCTACAACTTTCATTATGATGTCATCTTGATCTGAGCACATTTTGTTGTCACAAACTCTGGATTTTCTGAGTATTTGGCTTTTTTCTCTGTCATTTTTCCACATATTGTTTAGGTAATCACATCCTCAGCATCCTGTCATTCCTACCTACAAACTTTATTATGACATCATCACCATCTGAGCAATATCTGGTGCTGTATGACAATAGGGGTCATTGTGAGAAAAATGTCTATATTAGGTTCATGGCACAGACAGCTCCAACACTGTGGGAATTTGATCTGTGCCTGTCAATTAGGGGCTGCAACTTTCATTATCACATTGTGGCTGTACAATCCTCCTTCATTTTTGGACTGCTATTGCAGCTGTGGCGGGTGTCTGATTTTGGTAATAACACTTTCCTTTTTCGGTACGCAAATGCACCTCGGGCGCATGTGCGTGTTTGGTAATCACACCTTCCTTTTTCGGTATGCAAACGCACCTTGGGCGCATGTGCGTGTTGTTGGCCACATGGCTCATGGCTCATGTCACGCACATGCGCACATGGTGCATGTGTGCATGATGCCACCTTCCTTTGTTGACATGCACATGCACCTAGGGCGGGTGTGTGTGTTTTCAGTCACACAGGCCACGCCACGCAAATGCACACATTGCGCATGTGCGGGTTTTGTGTTGTAGTGTCTACCATTACCTACCCTTACCCGTACCCATTTAGATTAGGCCCCTTTAAATAAACTCAGTTCTCACCCTGTTCCTCATACCTGACAGTATGGTGCTCGATAAAAATCAGGCTAGCATTGCACCACATCTTTATGGGCATTATAATGCTCCATGAAGATGGTGGGAATGACTTTGGAGGTCTGACATTTGTTTTTCCAATGTTATGCCTTACCTCTGGCTGTTCATCCTATGCTGACCATGGGCATAAAATCAGGATCATTCAGGATGGTGCCTCTCTAGCCTCCCTGATGTCTACTGCATCCTAGGACCATGGGAAAGCAATTAGGGGATCATGTTATATCTTATTTCATCAACATGGTTGCCCTGCTCCCCATACTACCCAGCAGTACAGGGCTCCATAAATTCAGGATGGCATTTCATCATGTTTATTTCTGTTATCCTTCATATTGTGAACTTGCATGAGGATGATGAGAATGATTTTGGAGGCCCAATTTTTTTTCCAGTGTTATGCCTTACCTCTGCCTGATCATCCTATGTTGACCATGGAAATAAAATCAGGATCATTTAGGACAGTTTCCCTGATGTCTATTGCATCCTAAGATCATAGGAAGGCCATTGTAGATCGTGTTATATTTTATTTCATCAACATGGTTGCCCTGCTCCCCATACTACCCAGCAGTACAGGGCTCCATAAAATCAAGATGGCATTTAATCATGTCTAGTGCTGTCATCCTTTGTGTTGTGAAGCTCCATGAGGACAATGGGAATGATTTTGAAGACCCAAGATCTTTTTCTGATGTTATGCCTTACCTCTGCCTGGTCATCCTATGCTGACCATGGGCAATAAATTCAGGATCATTCAGGATTGGTCCCCCTCTAGTCTCCCTGATGTCTATTGCATCCTAGGACCTTGGGAAAGCCATTGGAGATCATGTTATATTTTATTTCATCAACATGGTTGCCCTGCTCCCCATACCCACCAATACAGTTCTCAATAAAATCAGGATGATGCCACAGCATGTGGAAATGTGCTGTCCTGGGGGTTAATAAGCTCCCTGAAGACAATGGAAGTGGTTCTGAGTCTTCTAGATTTTTTCTCAATGAGATAGTGTACCATTGCCTGCCTGACCTTCTACCCCCCCAGGGAAAATTATTCTGTCCACCATTTCCTTTAAAAATCGAGGTGGGGCCTCCCAATGGGTCCATCAAACCAACCCCAGCATTATTACTGCCAGAAGAAGGTTGGCAGTTTGTAATTATAATTACCCAGGGGAGTGTATGGTCTGGGTAGTCTGCATAGCACACTGACTATGGTAGTGACACACTTTGAGGGAAAACTACTGGTGCTATGAAGTACTACATAGTTGAACCCTCCAGCTACAGTGACTACATATGGGGGACTTAACTACCAGGCTATAGGCACTATAGAATCTACATAGGCCTATGTAGTTAGGTTTTTTTTTCCTGATGTAGTGGAAAACATGAAGACGAAATTTGATAATTATTATTGAATTCTCACAAGGACAGAGTTCAAAGTCAGGTCAATTGTCAGAATGTCAATGATAATTAGAAGTTTGCATGATTGTGTAGTTGTGCTTAAAATGTTACACTACATGTGAAGTATTGGAGTTGGCAAAACACATGTTAGGACTTCGAATTTTATCTTCACATTTCAGTCATGAGGGAATTTATTGTTTTGTTGTCAACTGGACAACAACCTGTACTTAAAATTTTGGCCAGTGTAGAACCCCGGTTTATTGTTGAAGTGAAACAAGAGGGAGTATACAGTACGGAACTCTTGAGTTTTGTCCGGGTCAAAACTAATTGCCTGACCATTGCCGCGACATCGATTAAATTTAAAGTAAGGCACGTGACTTGTGGCGCGACCGTGCATGAATCCGCCACTGTGCTGGCATTAAGAGGTGGGTGGCGTTAGGATGTCAAAGTCCACATTCACTTGGTGGTATTGGGTACGCGGTACTCCTCTCCTCTCCATTACCTCTATCGAAGTGTCACCGGAGACGAATGTCGATACTCTCAAAAAGCGCATCTTCGAATCAGAACCTGACTTGCAGGGTGGCCCCAAGAACGCAAACCTTTACAAGATCCCAGAGACGCATCAGTTCCCTGTCGACGGGGAATACGAACATGAGTTTAGTGCGTTGTCAATCTCTCATTTGGGCCAACCCCTGCGCAGTGCACGAAAGTTGAGCAATATATTCGCGTCACATCCCAAGGATGACCATCTTCACTTTATACTCGGTATGTGTACATTGTAATTCGAACGCGATGATCGTAACCCTTCGTTAGATGCTACAATTACCGTCGACATCTGGACTCGTGGTGGAGATCCTCTCCGCTCGCTATCTATCTCAATATCAAGACTGGCAAAGGTAAATCAGCTAAAGGATAGAGTCAAGGAGATCCGCACAGACTTTGCGGATATATCCACCGATCGCTTGGGAGTATACAAGCTTTCGTTCGATGGTCACGACGACCTCAAAGAGATCCTCGATAAGCACGGAGATGGCACTTTCCTCCCTGGAGAGCAGGAATTGGAGACTTTCTTCAATGACCTCCCATTTTCTCAGAAGGCGGCACGCGTCGTTGTTGAAGTATTGCCTGAGCGTAAATATCACCGTCTTCGCCGCGAATTCAACAGCTGACTACTGAATCGCAGAGGGCCCTGGACGACTTCCACCCTCATCCTCATTTCTTCTCTTGACGGGGGATGACCCGATTGGATGTGCCCGGAATGCCTTCCTTGCGAATCGTCGGTCGCGATCTCCTTCCGAGAACGGGATGCCTTCATCTTTTCGTACGGACCAGTTCGTTCCCGACAAGTGCATACCCTGCGGGCGCCCTCTGAGCATTCAAGAGACTATTCCTCCATCGCTACTGCATCCAGTATTTGGCCAATTCCTTGATGACTGTCAGAACATGGAAGTCACCCGCGAGGAGGGTCGAATCATGTATCGTCTTGCAGTCGTGTTGTCGGACATGTATAGCGATGAAACTGCGCGCAAGAATGCGGTATTTAAGATTCTTGGAGAATATGGCATCCATTTGTCCACTGCCAAGATCGACAAATACGAGGTGGATGCCGAAATCAGCATCCACGGAAATCGTTACTTGATAGCCGAAATCAAGAATGAAATGTCGTCCACAAATTCCGACGCATATCTTCAGGCTGTCTTATACTACTTGGAGGCGACTCGACTGTCAGCGGTCAAGCATTCAGGATCCGTCCTACCATGTCTTCTACTTATTCTCGTCGGTTAGTGAACCGGTTGCTCTATGGTTCTGTACTCTCATTGTTCTTTCCTTCTAGGTCCCTATATTATTTTTGCTGGTGCCGCTTGGAATTTGCGTCCACATGCGCAAACCCTTTCAACACCTTTGTTGCTGAACTCCCATCATACTGATAAGCAGAACTTGCTTGTTGTGGCACGTCACATCGCTGCGTTTCGGAAAGCCATCAGGTCGCTGAAGGAGCACTACGATACAGCGCCGTTTTCACCTCTCACGCCCTCGCCGCCCCTTCGCCATATATTCCCGTGGCCCACCAGTTTCTATACTCCTGATGGCAGTCAAAAAGTGGATTTCACGTATGAAAGGCCACTTTATGACAACAAACTCTTATTTTTCGGAACGAGGGGAGATACTCAAGAGCGGATCTGCATCAAGTTTGCCCCGTCCTATTCGAAGGAGGCACATGAATGCTGTGTAACATTAAACTGTGCGCCGGCCCTCCTAGGCTTCAACTCTATCCCTGGTGGTTGGATCATTGTGGCCATGGAAGCCCTGACCGACTATACTTCGTTGTACCAATTAACCAAGTCCACGCCCCTCACGCTTTGCGTCTTCGAAGCACTATACGAGGAAATGCTGAAGTGTTTAAAGTCGTTTCACGATAAGGGCTTCGTCCACGGTGACATCCGTGATACGAACATCATGATCTCGCACGACAGGAAGAACGTCAAATTCATCGATTTCGACTGGGCAGGGAAAGCGGACGACAAGAATACGCGCTACCCATGCAATGTGAACACCTTAGAGGTGAAGAGGCCAGACGATGTGGAAGGTTGGGCACCCATCCAGAAATGCCATGATGAGGCAATGTTGGGGAACATTGCTAATGACATCCGTAGTCGCTTTTGAAGTCATCAGTTTTGCACACAGTTGTACTATGCTTCGATAGTATCCATGCTTATCATCAGAAAAATTTCCCAAGCCAGACCTGAGAGAATATACATATATTACCAGATATGGCATATGTCAGCTGTGTCTACTCAGTTGGAGGTATCTTGATCTGCTGTGTTTCAGTCCTGAATATCTGGCAAGCCGAGGAAGTATGAATTACCAGTATGAACCAAATTCAATGGTAGTGTAGATGCCCACTATCTATCAGACATTTCAGACATGCTTAGATCCCAACTGTCATTTGATGAAGTCCAATACATTGCATATCTACCAAGACATACAAAGTATTGTCAGGTATGATCAGGTATACATATACCCACATCTAGGTCCAAGGGCATGAGCATGAAACTGGAGCGTGAATGATTGCAAAAAGCAAAATGTTACCAGGTCAACAAAAATGTGATAGAATGAGAGTGTGACACAGTTGGAAGATGTCACTTGAATGAATGGCTGCATACACCAGGAACTAAGCTAGGTTACCTAAGGGACATTTAGAAGGCATGTCCATCTTGGCAGTGTGTCTGGCACCAGAGGGTCCGGAGCCCACATCGGCAAACTAGTCCCCGAAGGAGACATGCACGTTAGGAAGAGGTCGAGGCCAATCGCGAGAACAAGAGACGTAGATTCCAGCTGCGACGGTGCACTCATAATTTGGCGGATGTTGGCCACCTATCAGGTTTTCTCCATTTACAGTGCGCCGTTGAGTGGAACAAAAGGAATGAACGTCGGAAGCGGGTATGCATTAGCATGGAATGATCAATAAAGTTGTTTGTGCATACCTCGTAATTATGCGATATGGCAAGCCGAGCATCATCTGGAAGCACCACTTCATACGTGACAAGTCTTTCGTCCGCCTCAGATGGCGACACTTTACTAAGGGGTCTTCGCAGATCTAAAAGTCTCCGTGGTACGGAGTGCACGGCGTGTCTATGGCTCGCCACTGCAAACCAACGACAAAACATTGTCAGTCAACAATAATATCAGTATAGAACCGAAAAAAAATCGATCGAATATCACGGCGATACCCACCAATCAGATCTTGAGTGTGACGCCAAGTCGGGTCGATGTCGTTGAAAGCGCGGTGACCCCGTACGGGATAAGATATGCCTGTTCGTATGTCGTGATATCGGTCGCAGAGTTCGAATAAGATGATAGCTCCAGGCTACGACGACGATATGCGAGGAATTTAATCAGTTTCTCCAAAAGTGAAGAAACAGAAAAACGCTATACCTGCGCGTCACGTCATCCGGCTTCTTCCCCTCGTACATCTCCACTGAAACGATCCTCCAACCCTTCGTACCGTCACCTCCAGCGTCGGTCCCATCCTCGAAATACGCATACACTAGCCAATGATCCACTAGCGCCGCGCGGACATCGTCACACCTCCGTTCCGGAGCAGGTAGCCTCACTCGGTATAGAACCGTCCCTTCGACACTATCCAGGACGTATAACCCGCACATGGTTCCTAAACTCTCCTCCAGTCCCGTCTGTGCCACGGTTCCCTTTACTTCAGTTAACACGACCTTCAGATGCCTGTTCAAGTACTTATACAACCTCCTCCGGTCTCCCAGAACCTTCCCCAAGGAGAGCCCCTGTCCCACGTCCTTTCCATTTCGAATTGTCTCCCAGATCGTTTCGCCAGGACCAAGCACGATTCGCCATGTCGGGTACGCGACCTGTACCGTAGAAACGTTGTCGTTGAAGGCAAGGCAATGTCCGACAAGCTGCGTGCGGGTCGATGCATCGTTATCGCTACCAGGACTCAGGGTAGAAGATGTGCGTGTAGGGAGCACGAGATGTAGCGAAGGTGCGAGACGCGCCAGGGAAGCGCGGGTGGCGGGAGTATCGGGGTATAACTGGACCTATACATCACATAGTCGATCAACATAAGAAAGTGCAAAGGCGCACTTACTTGCAAGAACTCATCCAACATCGCAACAGTTCCCTGCCCATCAGGGACAATCAGTGATTCAATCATCAGACCTTGAATCATATCCTTCCTTTCCGACGGACCATACCTCGAACGAGAGGTATCGCTCTCACCGTCGTCAAGAAGGTGCACATCATCACCAGTCAACGGGTCCACCTCGAATACGACCGTATCTACAAGGCTCTGTGCCAGGACAAGGAAAAGAAATGGAAGAAGATTAGTAAAACTTGCTACCAGGTAATAGGAGCCCACATACGTTGTGCGCCCGTCTCTGCGTCACCACCACTACGGTTTGGTTCATCGTCCCCTCCTTGCCGCCATCATCGGCAACATGTCCCACCTTCTCAGGTAACACGTACATCTTCACGGGAAAAACTCTCCCATCCGCACGGTCGGATGCCCACCCCAACCCAAACAAGCGCCTCCAAATGACCCGTCCATCGCTCGAGTCGAGGCCGTACAAAATGCCCTCTATAGTCGCCGCAACGATGACTTGTCTGAACCCGAACTGATCGCTGTAGAGGGTGGAAGGTACATCAGAACTGCGCGTGGATCGATCTTCGCGGGTGCTGGGGCCCATGGTGTACATGCGTAAATGCTGAAGGATACTTTCTGAACATCGTCGGATGCAGGTTAGGACTGTCCCAGATATACCCTGCCCCGCTGTCGATCCCGTGGACAGATCACTAGATGCACTGGGCGGAGGTAAAGGTACAAAAGCGGCAACGCGAATGGTGGAGAGTGCTTCCTCACGGGACCACTGCAGGGTGTCGTGTTTCCATAGCTGAAGCGCGCCTGTTGAAGTTGTGAGGAGTTGTCGTGTGGTCTCGTGAGTATGACTAGATCGTCCGTCGAACGTGACCTTTGGATGGAGGTAAGAGGCGACGCAAGAT
Source organism: Pisolithus sp. B1 (assembly GCA_024663435.1). Lineage (NCBI taxonomy): Eukaryota > Fungi > Basidiomycota > Agaricomycetes > Boletales > Pisolithaceae > Pisolithus > Pisolithus sp. B1. The sequence continues at coordinate 15,138 of JANFAA010000097.1, forward strand.
AAAGACAGACATTACCTAGGTGTCGGATTACACCGTGCTCGTGGGTTCAAAATGGAAAGGGGTTACTTGCCCTTTACCTTCTGCTAGACGAGGCGTAAACGTCTGATGAATTGCTTGCTATGCCATTGCAGTCTTCAGTACCGGCACAAGCACAAGGGGGAACAAAGACACATACACGATTCGCGTGCGACCAATACACACTCGCAATGCGAGGCTCACCGTCCTCACCCAAGCTCCATGCAAAATACGACTCGGAACATGTCTCGCATGGTGCCTGCTCACTCCTATGAGACTACGCGAAGTAGAGTGACAGGTCATACCAACCGGATACGTACCACGTCAGTAAATTCCCGCATCAGCTGCAAGGATTTTCCATCATACCTCATGACATGAGCGGAGCCGCCTTGTGTGAACGCAATAAATTGATCTGCCCCTGCGAGTCCGACGTCTTGGATATGCATATAGTTAACTCCGGGTAGTATCTGGACCTGGCCCTTCAGTTCTGGGGTGAGCATCGCCGCTCTAATTGAAGGCGATTCCAACCAAGTCAGACAAGGGCTCGGTGTACTTAGAGGGGAAGTAGGCACTTCGAGGAGAGTGAAACGGGGCGTCTCGGTTGCAAGATTGGCGGAGATGTTGACAGACGCTATGGTCGACCCGTTGGCTATGGAAAGAGTAGTGACATGGAGTGTGTAGGCTGTCTTAGACTTGGCGAAGCCGATCACGTAGACAGTATCTGGCGTAGTACGAATGTGGGAATACACCATGAGAGACCTATCGCAGTGTCAGTGCGTCACTGTAGAGAAGGAAACTGGACAAACCCTTGGTCTGGAGAGCTCCATGTCTATACAACGTCACCAGACTGACTGTCTATGCGACTAACCGTGTCGCCGTTGGTGAGCACGAAGAGTGTCGTGCTCCCCTAGACAGAAAACCGCCCTGTTGTGATTCCAACATGTTGTAGTTCATGTCGTCGAGCGTGAGCAGGATTGTGGAGCCGACGTTCGAGGAGAAGATGGCCTGTCGAAGCGTCGTGCGTGCGCAACGTGGACCCACTAGGGCCAGAGAGCAATGCGACGTCTGTAACGGGTGTCTAGCATACGAAACAGCAGAGCACAAAAAGACGTACGTACTCGAGTGGTCGTAGACGTCGAAAGCCACGACGGGGTCGTCGCCGTCGTGGATGCTCCTCCAGGCTTGCAGGGAATTTTAGTGCATACGGAACTTCCACTTAACAGACTGCTCACCTATTGATCCGTCGGTAGCATTGAGTGCGGTGAAGACGTTGCTGGTTGTTGTTGTAAGGATGAGGACGTCGTGGAAGGTGTTTTGCAGTGGACCGCCGACAAGCTTGGTGTGCCAGTCGACGACGCCGACGTCTGATTCATGGAGTGCCCAGTTCGCCGTCGCCAATGACAGCGACGCGACGAGCAGTGAGGGTAAGATTTCAAGATCAAAGCGAGAGGGACGCGCTTAGCCACTCAGACCACAGCGACGACGATGGCGTACGACCCCGACAAATGGATTGCCCAGCTGATGGACTGCTAGCATCTCCCAGAACAAGACATGAAAATCCTCTGCGACACCGTCCGAGCCATCCTCCTCGAGGAATCCAATATTCAGCCCGTATCGACCCCAGTCACTATCTGCGGCGACATCCACGGCCAGTTCTGGGACCTCCTCGAAAGGCGGCAGCGTGCCAGAGACCAGCTATATCTTCATGGCACGTAGGTGTCTTTGTGGATCGCAGCTTCGGCAGCTCATACCTATCGTTACTCATAGCACCCAAAGCAAGGCTAGCTGACCCGACCACATACCTGGCCCATATCATTCATGGTCATTCGGGTATCCTGACAGGTCCACCTTTTTGCGGGGTAACCACGAAAGTTGACAAATCACCCAAGTTTACGGATTTTATGGTCGGTCCTGCATTCGCCCTGCACCACAACGAGCAATAACGATGACCCTCCCCCAGACGAACGCCAACAAAAGTACGGAAACGCTGCAGCGTGGAAAGCCTGCTGTAACGTGCTCGACTATCTGAATCTCGCTGCGGTATGCTGCTGTGCATCTCCGACTAATATCACTACCAGGGCTTATCATCGCATCACAAATTATCGACGGAGAAACTCTATGCGTACATGGCGGGCTTTCCCCAGATATATGTACCCTTGACCAAATTTGCGTGCTCTCAAGGGCTCAAGAGATCCCCCACGAAGGCGCCTTTTGCGGTATGCCCCCCCTTTCCCCCCCGAGACCTCCAAGTCGAAACTTAATATCCTTGCGGACCTCATGTGGTCGGATCCTGACGATATCGATAACTGGGCTGTAAGTCCCAGCGGTATGGGCTGGCTATTCGGGGTGAACGTCACTCGAGAAGTACGCCGCTCATTTCGTTCGAGAAAATCACAGACCCAGAGGTCCTAACCACATGCAAGATCATAGTTCAAACACATCAATTCCCTTTATTAATGCCCATCCTTGCATAAGTGTGTGTCGCATCTGCTACCCTCACGAACAACGTCAGTTGATAATTGTGACCAAAGTGGCCACAATTTTGCTCGTGAAGCTTTCGCTATAATGGACCTGTATCAAGGACTTCTCGAAGCTCACTCGAATGTAGCACACACAGGGCAAATGTAAACGAGGTCCGTGCCACACGAAGTCAGCCTTTCATCTAGTACATAGGCAAGAGTGACATATCCAGTTATTGAAGTAGTATCCTTCCTCCCCCCCCCCCCCCCCCCCCCCCCCCCCCCCCCCCCCCCCCCCCCCCCTTGCCAAACCTACTAAGTACTTACCTTCCTTCTCAACGCCTCCAGATCTCGCAGTAACCTCGCATTTGCATCCTCTGCTGCCCGTGCCCTCTCCACAGCCTTCATTTTTTCCTCCTCAGCTGCCTGGCGCTGTTCCTCAGCTGCCTGGCGTTTTTCACGTTCTATTCTCGCAGCCTCTTCTGCAGTCTGACGTTGCTCACGTTCCCGCTGCCTTTCTTCTTCTTGCTGCTCAAAATTTTGTAAGTGCAAATAGTAAAGGCTAAGAGAGATGACCTACCCGTTGCTCAGCTCTGTGCTTCTGTTCACCCTCCTCGGCCAAAGCAGCCCAAGCCGCACAATACTTATCACATACCTCGACCGCACTTCTAGGCTTCGTGGGGACCGGTACCCTATTCCACGTGCCTCCTCGACGGTTCGTGATGTCTTCTTGGGCGCTCACGAATAGGGACTTCAGAGCATCGAACACAGTTTCGACGAACCAGTAACACTGCGTGTTGGTAATGCTGTATGTTGGCTCGTGTTTCGAGGTTACATAAAGTAGAGTTGCTATCTGGGTTGCGGACGGCCTGTCCTTTTCAGAAAACGTTAGTGTACAGATGCGAGTAGCCTTCTCGCACTTGCGCTCTAGCTCAGCGCTGGCTCTACTACCCAAGGTTGCGTAGCTGACCAGATCATGGGCGCCCATCTGGGACTTCTTGGAAATAGATGAAATATAAGGCGGACGGGTGGACTTTTGTTTTGTCTTCCTGTCGGTCTTAGTAGCTTCGCCTACACGAGGGCTGCTTTCGTCAGCACTACTCGCAGTGGGATCTTCAGCAACATCTAGCGAACTGAGCGGTGGCGTCATGGCATCTGGCGGAGTAGCAGCCCCAGTCATAGTGTCTACTGGGGCAATGGTATCGGCAGGTTGCGCGGCATCTACAGAATTGTCAGCAGGTAACTCAATAGAGTGAGTATGAGAGCGTACCAGAACAATCCCTGTGCCGACCTCGAAACCCCCCACCCCTCTCAGCAATGACAATGCACGTGTGCACTTTGTCAGGGGAGGAGATGTCGAACCGCAGAAACTCATGTTCTGCTCCCTTCTGCATCTTGTAACAGCTAACTACAAGAACGAAGCAATTGGACGTGACGAGGTTGTCCCGGATGATGTCGTGCCATGGCTGCACACTAATGGAGAAGAAGGCGGCCTGGTCATTCTCAGTGAAAAGGCCTTTAATTTTGGGAGGTTCGGGCGCCATTCCGAGCATGCGAAGGAGTCGTTGGAGAAATCTGGGTAGTTTTTTGAACATGATTCTCTCATTGAGAACCATGTTTATATGGGATGAGGTCACGACAAGGGGGTTGGCGGTCGCCCTGCAGCTCCCTGTACCCTTGGAACGCAGCAGCGGTCGCAGGGTGTCCACAGGTCCTAATTACATAAAGCAATTGAATCCATCATAATATATATTTATTTACTTATTAAAAGGCGCACTCATATCACATGGCTCCAGGCCGGACTACTCATTTGTTCAGCGTGCAGACGGGTTCTGATAATAGAGAAAATTACCATGTGTGGGAATCTAGGTCAAAAGTGAAACACGTGCAAGGGGTGTGGCAGACCGGAATGAGATAAAGGTTGTTGGTAACCGTTACATAAACCCTGGTGATGATAACTAGACACTGACACCTCGAAGTCGCTCCGCTCGGTGGGTCTTCTTCGTGGTTACATGAGGATATAAGAAGTACAGGCAATTTACTAAGTATTAATATTTCTGCGGAGAGGATCTCCTGGAAGGTCATGTTTGTGGTGACTTTCTCTTGTGGAGAAAGTAGGATGCAGGTGTGCTCCAGACACTAAGCCTTCCAGTTGAATGAAAGTCGAGAGGGGAGTTTGTGAGGATGTGCTGGCCTTGGAAAAGGATGTGCACCTGCTTGAAAGTATGTGAGATTTGAGTTAGTGCTCTCATTGTGCTCATCATTTGTTGTTGGCTTTGATGGCCCCATTGCTCACATAGCAAATGACTTGGACCCCATGTAGTCACATTAGTCACAACTCATGGGGGGCCTGCATGCCAAAATGCCACCACTCACAGACAGCCCATGGCAGGCCCACCAAACTAATATTGACATGACAAATAAGCTGGCCTGAGTACCAGGATTGACAGTAACATATGAGTGGGCCCATTGGTAAGGAGTGAACTGAATATGCATAACACATGAACAGGTCTGCTGACCTCACATAACATCTAAACAAGTGTGTGGGCCCATCTCACTAATAAATAGGGAGTCTCAAGTTATAGGCCAGCCAGTCAGTGACATGGCAGATACCTAATAATCTCCTCTGGGCACCAGACCCTCTGGTGCCAGACACATCTCTTCAGATGGACATGTCTTTTGGATGCATCTCCCTATGGAGGATGGATGTGTCTCCCTATGGAGGATGGATGCATCTACACAGCCACTGGATGCATCTCCCTATGGAGGATGGACATGTCTCCCTATGGAGGATGGATGCATCTACACAGCCACTGGACACATCTCCCTATGGAGGATGGACATGTCTACACAGCCACTGGGCATGTCTCCCTATGGAGGATGGACATGTCTACACAGCCACTGGATGTGTCTCCCTATGGAGGATGGACATGTCTCTCTCAAGCATAACTCATTGATGAGTTGTGCTAGCAGGGGAGCAGCACAATCCATTGATGGATTCTGCAGACCAAGTCTCTCTCCAGCATAACTCATCAATGAGTTGTGCTAGCAGGGGAGCCACACAGTCCATTGATGGTTTCTGGAGACCAAGTCTCTCTCCAGCATAACTCATTGATGAGTTGTGCTGGCAGGGGAGCCACACAATCCATTGATGGATTCCAAATGACCAAAGAAATCTTGTGGCCAGCAAGGGGGCCCCATCACCACCCATCCCCACCAAGACCAGTCACCTGACATTTACTAAATGGGGAAAGAGGAACCTAAAGTAGAAAGAACTGTACAGTTATTCAAAACTCTAATGTTGATATTCATGGGAAAGATCATCACATTGCCTCTTGACTTTCAACCACCATCATCACCCCATAAGATCACTACCCATCATGCCTCATGCTTGCAAAGAATGTGGCCTGGAGTTTGACAACAGGAACCTCCATGATGCACACTGGAAAAAGTGTGTCAAGGTGATCACCTCTGTGGCTTACACTGGACAGGATGTCACCATAACTCATCATGAGAATGGTACCTTCCTCTGTTGCTCACATCACAAGTGCCCAAGGGACATTGGATTTACCACTGTGGATGCCCTGCACAAGCACATGAAGACACTCAAGACCACCTGGCTTGGTCCAGAGAAAAAGGCAAGTGTCTTGGACATAACATGATAAACATTGGCCAGGAGCTTACATAAGCAGGCTGGTGGACAGTCTTCAGTCCAAGCAGCCAATGCAGTGCAGTACCAATGGAAATCACCACAGATGCTCCTTCTCCTCCCCAGGTAAGCTAGCATAACTTGTCAATGAGTTGTGCATGGCATACACACAGATGATGATTGACACATTCCATTGCCTAGATGCCAGCAGCCATCCCACAGGATGAAACCATGATGACTCCTTCAGCAGCATCCAATGGGGATGCCCCCATGCACTCCCCACCAACAGCATTTGATGTATGTGCAAAACAGTTCACACCTGCACAATCCATTGATGACTTATGCTGCCAACATAGATGTCTGGTCAAGTGGAGGAGTCAGCCATGAGTCCAAGGTCCCCCCCAGCCATGGAAGGGCCATCCATCATGGTGAGTCCACTCCAAGTACTGATGGTGGGATGCTAAATGTAACTTTATCCAGTCCCTGGTACATGCTGCCCCTGCTACATCAGCTGGCCAAGCCAGGGTGGACAATGCCCCCTTCATCCATCATCCATACTTGGATTCACTCGACTTGGTGGTCAATGCAGAGTTTTGCTTCCTGGTCTGTCAACTGTGTAAAGAAGGCATTGCTGCCACTGCTGGACAAGCACACCTGGTGAACAAACACCCAGAGCTCTTGCCAACCTTTGATCAAGAATGTTTCCAAGGCATAACCTCAGAGCTGCAGGTCATGACTTCCCTTCTGATGACCATTGCTGGACCAAGACCCAAGGTACATGGTCTGGCAGAGTTTGATGCCTTGGCATGTGACCACTGTGGATCAATATACATGACCTTGAAGAGCATCAGGAAACATCATGGGACAGAACACAAGCAGGTGCCTGCCCCTCAGCACTGGTGGTCCTGCAGGGCACAACGTATGAAACCAGAGGGTGCTGGGGGGTGGTGTGCCAACTTTGGGAGGTCACTGTGGAAGCTGGAGAGGGGGAATACTCCAGAGAAAAGGTATTGGTGGACAAGTTGCTCAAGGAACTGGGGGAACAGCTTGACACCGTGCAAGTACCCACTGACAGTCGACTTGTCACCCCCATGGCTTCTCACCACACACTGGAACAAATGGGCCAAATGGTCAAGAAGCCCACTGAGGAACTCCATGCCTTGGTTGCCCTGCCACAGCCATCATTACCTGATGAAGAGCATTAAGGACCTTGCCAGAGAGCATCAGGTCATACTTTGAAGAAGCAGTGACACTGATCGACACCACAGACAAGCTGGGGTTGCAAAGGCTCAACTCACCTGACCCAGCAAAAGACTAAGCCTGGCATAACTCATTGATGAGTTGCACTGACCTTGCTCTTCTTGTAGAGGGATCTCCAAACATGCCATTTCACAAGCACATGCACCAGGCACCTTGAAGCAGTATATCCACCCCATTGTCTGCTTGGTTAACAATGTTGTTGTGAGACTTTGGTTCCTCAAGGGTGCCAACATGGAAATAATGAGACTGGATGACATACTCCAAGAAGATGGCATAGACCAGTGCCAGATAGTGGCTCAGATTCACTTGATCCTCCTCAAAGTCTGGACTACTCCATGGTCCAAGAGCAAGTTTCACATTGTCCCAGATCCCACAGAGTCCGTCTAGCCCTCCTCACTCTGAACCATGATGGCTCTTTCAAACAACAAAAGATGTCACCAAGTTGATAGCCAAGTTTGAGTACTGCATGCACCTCACCTCTCTTGAAAGAGATCAGGGCATGTGCATCCTCCAACCCAGAGGTGGACGAAAGCAGATGCCTGTGACAGCCTGCAACCATGGTTCACAGAGAAGAACTACTTGGAACCTTTGCTCGTCTGCACTCCCTGCAGCATTGAGCATCTGCCATTGCCTTCAGCACCATGTCCTTGCCTCACATCTGGTGGACAGACAGTGAGGCATGGTCATCTCTCAGTACAAGGGGAATCCCATTGCATTTTCAGACATCTGTCTGATCTTTCAGGATGTGGAAGAGAAGATGGTGGACATCTGGGAGAACAAGGTGCTCAGGGGCCTCAGCTCAGGGTAGACTCCAAGCAGATCTTGGATGATCCCTCAGAAAAAAGTGTGGGTTACTCCTTCATGTTTGATCCCAGGAATGCTGAAGAGAAATAAGTGAGAGGACTCAGGGATAGCTTCTGAAGGCTAGTTAGACCCTAAAGGGAATCCTGTTGAAGAGAAGAACCAGTAGAGGGAAAGAATAGAAACAGAACTGAAACACTTAGCCTGAATAACTGAACTGAAAACTCTGCTGCTCCACCACCTTAGGACTTCCCTAAGGCTGCCTCAGACCTCACTCTCAAGGGCTGTAGCAGTAAGAGAGCTGCCACAGACTGGTCCCACCAGTCTGTGATCCCCAGCCTCTATAGTGGTAGCTTCTTGTTCTCATAGCTAGTACAAATTCAAAGTCAAGACCACATGTGCTTACTAAGCAACCTCTCGCCTCGCCACTAAGTCCCCATCCCACTTACAAAATGGGGATCAAGCCCCTTAGAAAAGTAAATAAAATCCTCCACACCTCAAACCTCTCATTTCCATCTATTCCCTTACCAGGGAGCTCCCACTCCCTACAATGCCTGTTTCCAAGACTGAGCACACTTGGTCGGGCAGTGGTGAATGGCCAGGGAGGATTTTCCAGATTTCTCCTAGGCAAGAAGATGGACTGGTCTGGAATCAAGCAGCTCTATGTGGATGGTTGCAAGACTATGCAGAGATGCAGAAGTTGCTACTGATGTGTGCAGAGATGCTCAGTGGGGCACCCAGTCGAGGGTCAGAACTGACAGCCATGATCTATCATAAACACCCAGGCCAGAGACACCTGCAACCTGATAGTGTTTGGCAAGCACCTCACCCTGCTAGGTCAATACTCCAAGATGACTGCTCTCACCAGTTGAGACAAGTTGATCCCCCATGCACTGGATGCACTGACGAGTGACCTTCTCATCCAGGACCTGGCATTGGCATGTCCCTTTGCAGAGATAGCTGCCAAGATCTGCTTTGGCAAAGATGAGGAGGTGACTCAGCTGTATTGTGACCACCTGTTCATCAACTTCAACAAGGCCTTCACCTCAGACAACCTGTCAGCAGTCATGGCCAAGCATAGCTTGCCTCAGGTACAGTTTGCACTGACAATCAACTGCAGGTTAGGAACCATGCTAGGATGATTTAAACCCAATACTAGGGTTTATCCAGTGGCTGGTGGTGGCACACACCTGCACTGCAATGGGAGAGTGCAGCCAGGATGCCCACTTGCAACACCCAACTGGTCTGGGAGGGTGGCCAAGACACTCCCTTGGTGACACACAACTAAATTCCCAGTGAGAGTACATGCTTGCAGTGCTGATGGAGGTGGTGGCCAGGATGTCCCCTGGTGGCACTCAACTAAAATCCAAATATGACTTAGTGTCACACACTCAAAGTGCACTCTGAGTGGGTGTCCAAGACACACCCTGGTGACACCCAACTACATTCTGAGTAATAGTACATGTGTGCAGTGTTGACAGAGGTGGCAGCCAGGATGCCCCTGGTGGCACCCCACTAAAATCCAAGTATGACTTGGTATCAATACTCCCAATGTACAGTCTGAGAGGGCATCCAAGATGCTGCCCAGTGACACCCAACTGAATTCCAAGTGATAGTACACACATGCAGTGTTGACAGAGTTGGTGGCCAGGATGCCCCCTTGTGGCACTCAACTAAAATCCAAGTATGACTTGATATCATACACTCAAAGTACAGTCTGAGCAAGTGTCCAAGATGCCCCCTGGTGACACACAACTAGATTCTGAGTAATAGTACATGCATGCAGTGTTGATGGAGGTGGCAGCCAGGATGCCCCCTGGTGGCACCCCACTAAAATCCAAATACAACTTGGTATCATACTCTCAAAGTACAGTCAGAGAGGGCATCCAAGATGCCCCCCAGTGACACCCAACTGAATTCCAAGTGATAGTACACACATGCAGTGTTGACAGAGTTGGCAGCCAGGATGCCCCCTGGTGGCACCCAACTAAAATACAAGTATGACTTGGTATTGCACTCAAAGTACAGTCTGTAAAGGCTGTCCAGGATGCCCCCTGGTGACACCCAACTGAATTCTGAGTGATAGTACACACATGCAGTGTTGATGGAGTTGGCATCCAAGATGCCCCCTGGTGGCACTCAAACTAAAATCAAAGTATGACATGGTATCATACACCCAAAGTACAGTCTGAGTGGGTGTCCAAGATGCTCCCTGGTGACACCCAACCAACTAAATTCTGAGTAATAGTACATGCATGCAGTGTTGACAGAGGTGGCAGCCAGGATGCCCAACACCACCACAATGATGATTACTATTCAGCACCTCGACCTGGAAGTGATCCTAGCAACTGGGTACTCATTATGACCCCAAGACTTGACATTAGATTGGACTTCTCCCAGCATACTCTTGAATGCTTTGACAAGGGGCTTATGCTGTGATCAGTTGAACTGCAAATTTCATATTTAAGGGACTTGTGGACATTGTCTTCTGTGTGATTTGATGATAAAGTAACAAGCCTGGCAGAAAGATGTCATAATCTGCTGGATTGGTTGGCACTTACCTGGGACAATAGATAGCAGCAGGAGCTCCAATCACCACTGCATAGAAGTGACAAAGCAAGAAACTATGCACAGGAATGAGTGACATATGCCTGCCAACAATTATCAGCAAGTACATATGGAGGGAGCAAGAAACCACAAGCTGAAATGGGTGATGTACAACTGCCAACAATTATCAGCAAGTGGGTATGGAGGGAGCAAGTAACTACATGCTGAAAAGGACAACATAAGTCTGACAACATTTCTCAGCAAGGAGGTAGGGAATGTGTAAGAAACCACATGCTGACACAGGCAACATACATCTGCCAACAATTCTCAACAAGTAGGCAAGGTGTGAGTAAGAACCCATGCAATTAAGCAGGTGACATACATCTGCCAACAATTATCAGCAAGTGGGTGGGAGTGAGAAACTACAAGCTGAAAAGGGCAACATACATCAGCCAACAAGTATCAGCAAGCAGGTAAGGAGATTGTGAAAACATACATGCTGAAATGATAGGGAGGGAGTTAAGAAACCATACATCTGCCAACAAGTATGAGCATGCAGATGGTGCAGGGGGACAACAGACTCATGTGACTGAGATGAGTGACTGATACACCTGGTTACACTTCAGACAGACCAATGCATAAGGGTCCAATCACTTCTGATCATTTCCAAATCAACACATAGGTCCAGGGATCTTTTCACTCTTCTACAGTTGCAGACAAGCAAACTTCATAAAACTTGTAGAAGTGTATCAAGAGTTTTCTGAGCCAAACTGAAGGCCCTATTCAAACTCAGTGGGGCAGAATACACCCAAAAACATGCCTTTCAAGTTATTCCCATGGTGTTTTTGAACTGCCTCCCCTCTATAAAACTCATTTCTGTAGTGAGTGAGGAGATAAAATGTCTATATATTGCACTAGAGCTACACATATATTCAAGACAAGTAGAATGTGATCTTAAATGAGAGATCATGGACATTACAGATAAACTCATGTCTGTAATCATCACATTTCATTATAAATATCAAGTAGAGCATGGCCAAGCTGAAAAAGAAGGTGACCATGACCACTGCCAGCCTTCCTGCATGGTTCTGGCTTTGCAGGGTACTGCTTCCAGAGTTGGATGGTGGTTGGCAGGTACCAGGGGACTGTCAAAGGCTTCAGTGAATCTTCAAGTGGAAGTGCACAGCACCAACCTGTGATTCCTGGGATGTCTTTACCACAATTGTTAATGGTATGTTCTAAGTGGTGAGTTCATCAATCCCTCATCAAGAAATCAGTAAATAACCTGCAACATATGTGGAACTCATCCAACATCCCAGCAAGTGCTACTAGTGCTTCTTCCACCAGCTGTTGAGAGAGTCAGTTTCCCCTTCCCATGACAAGGGGAAAATGTATGTACTAAATCATGAAGGAGAGTTGCCTCATGAATCCATTGGAAAAGATTGATTAGAGATGCAGTAGCCAGGTTCTGGAGTGGTACTTCAACAGCACTACTCTGGGTATGCTGCAGCTGGGTATGCATATGGTGGTTTGCTAAGAGTAGTCCTATAAATGGGTTGGTAGTTGTACAGTCATGAATGCACACCAAAATGTTCTCAAGGAAGAGCAGGTTCCATATGGGCACATGAAAGACTAGAAAGATAGAAAACAGAGGGTGGTCAGAGAATCATGATGGCCAGATTTGCTTGCTTAAAGCCATTTTTATTTCTTTGTCCCTTCATTCTGCAGAATAAATCCTAGGGAGTTGCCCAAATTCTGAAAGGCCTGTCAAATGCATACCGGTGCAAGTCATATACTTGCCATATACAACTACAGCATGACACATCAGTAGCTAGTAATGTGTCCAGTGGCTCTTATTAAGTGATAAAAATGCTGACCTTGCATGTGTCATATGAACAGGACAATGGTAGACTGCAGCCAAAAGTCATGTTTATTCCAAAAATTGAGCAAGTGATGGTGGTATCATGCTGCAAAATTATACTAATTCTCCTTCTTTGTGCTCCTTCTGCTAGTGGATCCTTGAGTTGTGAGATCTAACATGCCCCCTTTTTGGGCTGGTTTTTTAGGTACATGGTAGCAAAATCACAAGCTGGCCAGTAGTTTTCATACTCATGGAGAAATGGGAATTGCTCTGCTGCCTAGAAAATTTGGTCTTGGTTCAGGCCCTGACATGGACTTGAAAGGGTACCTACCTTCCAGTAGAATGAGCTCACTGCTGCTGATGTTTGCTTATGCATAGGCTGTGACATGTCAAGTATGCCCTTGGCAATTTCATGCAAAGCATTCTGATACTATTCAGTACAGTTAAACTGGACTTGCAAAATCTAATACCTGGACAAGCTTGTATTTTTTGTCTTCCCATACAAGAGCTGATTTCAGGGTATAGCCTGCCATGCCAGGCTTGGACAATGTCCCCAAAGGTGCCAGAATAAAAGACTTCCCAGGTCCATCTTGGTCTCCTTTGTGTGTTTCACATTAGTTGCAACATTAGAACCAACCAAGCTGTATAGACCGACTTACATTGGCTACAGGTACAAGTTTCATTGGCAGGGTGACTGTCACAGCATGGCAGGGAGGTTGGCAGCTCTGGCCCAGATAGTGGTGAATGATTGAGAGAGTGCATGCCATCATCAGAAGTTGGATGACAGGGATCAGTTCATGGACTCTGGTCTATGCTTTGCTCACAATGGAAGATCCTTCAGAGAGTGATTTCAGTTTTGGGTAAGGGAGGGCTCACATCCCTTTCCCTCAGAAAGACATGATGCAAGGTAATGGGAGGCAAGTGCCTCTTCTGAAAGTTCAGCATAATAGATCCAGGTGAAACACAATGCAGTTCACATTTTTAGCCCCCAATTTATGCTGAAGATCATCCATGAATCTAGCTATGATAAGCGAGGGGTTCTGCTTTGTTGTGCATTGCTGCACAGTATGAATGAGGGTGATTTGTTCACAATCTTCACAAATGTCACATATACAGGATATTTTAGAACAAAGGATTGATGTGCCTTGAGGCACATGTTAGCCCAGCAGCACCACATATATCAATGATTTCTCTGCAGTCTTCACAAGAGTCACATAAATGGGATACATATTTCAGAACAAAGCAATGACTGACATACCTTGAGGCACATGTTAAGCATGTTAATGGAGTACAAATGAATGAACCAGTCAAAATGTCACATGTCTGCAAAATCCTCTTCACCTTGTATAGCATGTTTGCTGCCCCTCAATGGATCAGCCTCACATTATTAGACACAGCTTTTAAAATTTCTGCAAGATTTATCTGCCTAGGATCAGCAAGCTTTCCCTTTCCCTGATATACTGAGTTAGCAGAAACATGCATATGGGGGACCATGCACAGTATAGGAAACCTGCAGGCATCGCTTCTAAGTTATGTATTCCCACAGAAAACAAGATCTTACCTCGATGTGAATGAATACAACAGAAATGGAAATCACCAAAATCACTACAGCAAATATTATTGGTAGCCATCACCATGGAATCACATCTGCGACCCTCCTATCCATAATGGCACAACAAAGATGGTGAAATTGAGCCTGGATGTGTGAGAAAATTCAGAAGTGACAAAGTAACATGCAATTAACCATACCATCTTCTGGTGGATGAGCCTCCTGATCATAGTGTGAGATGACCCTTGGATCACAAAAACAAAACAAAGTGGGACAAGTCTGTGGATAATGAGAAAGCTGACCTACTAGTGTCTGAACACCAAATTTGGATGTACATGTTTTTGGATGAGTGAGACATGCCAGTAGCAAGTAACATGAAATCTCTGTATTGATAAGCCTGTACCACAGTCAGTAGTGGAGGGTGTACTGCAAAAAGAAGATGAAGATTACTGAAATTGCTTGTACCAGGTGCCCTGAAAAGAGCTGACAGTGAGCAGCTGTCACTATCCAAGCTAAGCAATGATTCATACCATCATGGGGGAGAACTTGGATCTGGTCTTCATTGGTGACATCCCACACAGTGACATTACTATCCATAGATCCACATGCCACTGCACAGCCATCATGGAGGAAGGTGACCTGAACAGAGAGATTGTCACCAGTGTCTGCAGTGTATTTAAATCTGTGGTAGGGATGGCAATGACAGATCCTATAAAGGTCCATCCCTTCCAAAAGGTTAGATATTAACACAGTTTGTTCATCCAGCAACAAGAGACAGTGGCCACTAAGCAAAGTGATCAAAATACAGATCCACAGAACTAGTCCCTTGAATGCATGACTTACATCAGTCTGTGGGAGTGCATAGGCACAATTGTCCATAGAAACTGTGATTGAGGATGCACTAGGTCCCAGCAACTTCAAAGCATTTGTAAACAATCAGAGCTCCCAGTTGCAGATGACTTACACTATTCCATGACTGAGGTATGTTGTGAGCAGGTGGTCACCACCTTCTGTGAAGGCAAGTGCTCACACTTGAACATGTTTATCAGTGTCTGGCAGGGTGTTCAGCAACTCTGGTGGGGGTGGTAAAATCTTGAAGGTAGCATAATGACCTGCTTAAACTATGGTAACTGTCATCATTACAGTCATCATTGAGAGTACTTACTGGGCAAAACCCATTTCACAAGGTGGACTTCCAAGCCCATCCCCAGGGCTATTACACCAGAATAAGCATCAATAGCAATAGCATAAACTGGCACATCAACTCCTGTGAGGATGTCACTATCCTGATCTTGCCCTGGCCCCTGGTTTGTGATGAGAAACATGATGAATGATGTCCAAAAGCAAATGACATATGCTGAAATCATTAATGGCAAATATTGTCCCTCTAGCAGTTCCAACAAAGATATGACATCTGATGTCATTAGGGTCCCAAGCCATGGAAGTAATGGTGACATTAACAGGAACCCTATGCACACCAGCATGCCCTTCATTGGGTCCCAAACAATGAGATTACTGTCTTGCCCACCACTTGCCAGGTAATCCCCAGTGGGTGAGAAGGAAAGACAGGTTATAGACTTGGAATGCCTGCATAGGTCATCTTCTTTTGCACAGAAAGGCTGTAATGACAGAGACATGGCATTCTGTGGGTCTCACAGGAGAAACATCTCTGAGTGGCTATTGTCAAACAAAGCATCACTTCCTGGAACAGCAACTACCAACAACTACCACATAATATTCTACTCTGTCATTGGTGCAAATGTACCATCTGCATCACTAAACCTGTAGTCAACATCCTTGGCTTTCAATGCAGCCTTACTCCACACAGGTAATGAGTCCAACCACTCTTTATCATAGCAGTTTCAAGGGAATCCAATTGGAGCAGTGGCCACATGATTGTACTTACCACTGTGAGGATGAATGCACAACAGGTTCCCACCTTGCTTGCATCTCCCCACTGGGGATGCATGGATCTTTTCAATGATAACATCTATCTTCCAGAGAAAAGCTGAGAGTTGCTGTGAATGCCATTTTGGATAAACATGAGGATAGGTGGTGGGCCTAGAAGATCCAGGTGCCTCAGTGTCTGACTTGTCTGAGCTCATACCCTGGGTGCCCAATGCCTCAAGTAGATGTTTGTGTCTACTCAAATGTGGATCTTCAGCAATGGCATTAAGATGCCATTTGTAGAGCTGCAGGCAAAAGAGCATAGAGTTAGTACAGTCTAGATTGCCCACTAAGTTGCTAACTTACCCTCACTTTCCTAACCCCTCACAAGACTTTCTGCAAATGCTTGTCCTCCTTAGCTCATGCAGCCTCAGAATTGAATGCCATGTCTATGATGAAATGCTTGTAGCATGACTTCACATGCTTCAAGTGGTAGTAAAAACAATCATTGATGATATCCACTTGAAGGTATCATGTGGGGATAGGTGGTGAGTTGTACCAGTCATCCAGCATAACCTTCTGATAAAAGTCTGCAGTGAAATTTTCCATGGCTGTGCAATTGAAGAGCATGGAGTGGTCTTGGGATAAGTCTAATCTGAAGTCATTTACTGTAATTTGGATGCAGCCTGGTAGCTCTCATATGAATGCCTTGTTCTCTTCCTCTGAGATCCTACAATGGTCCTTGGCATCAGCAATGTTTTTCAAGTCTCTGATTCCAAGTAAAGCAAGTAAATGATTGTGGATATATTGCTGCAATAGCATGAGATTAGTGAACTTCAGTGAATACTAGAAACCTACCAAAAACTGATCATATATTGCCATGTCTACCTCTCCATCAACTGCCTGACTGTTCTTCAAAAAATGGTGTTTGATCCACTTCTTCCTGGGTGGAATAGGGAGGTCATCCCCACTTTCCACATCCCCAAGAAAGCTGGAGGGAGTTGGCTGGCCTGGGGGTGCAGTGGGGGAAGTTTGGGCAATTTTTGCATGCAGTAATTCTAGGTGGGAAGAAAATTGCTGTTGCTGCTCTTTCATCGTATGTTGCACAGAGAGTTGGTTGGACTTGAAGGTCAATACAAGATGATTCACACTTTCTGTAAAAAATTTCAAGAATGGAGTAAAACTGAAGTTGGCAGGACTGCCTGAGACCAGGGTTGCCAAGGAAGGAGAAGTACCCCTGCCTGCCAGCCTGGCAGCAACAGATGGACCACTAGGATCCAAGCTTGTGTTTCTGCTTGCAGGTATTCTGGCATAATCTGTGATCAGCCAGTCAGGGAATGGATGACATGCTTGGCTGGGAGCCTGGAATATGGAAAGTGGTGAGATCAATGGATTAAAGAGTTGAGTACTCACTGTCTCCATAATACTCATCCTCTCTGAAGTCTCACTATTAGCACATGCCAAATTTGCTCTTGCCACTCCTTTCCTGCTTGCACTTGTCTTTCTCTTCTTTGAGACTGATCCACCCTCAGTAACCTCATGGTAGGGTGGGTACTGGGGGCCTGACTGCATGCAGGAGTCCCCCAAGGGAGTTTGCAACCTGACATGAATTGGTTGTGGCATGTTATGTGGAACCCTGGGGTCTGCCCAGAACATGGTAGTTGGGGTTACATTACTCTTCTCAGCCAAGTCTCATGAGTTACACATCACAATGTTGAGCAGAGGCATACTTACATAAGGGTTCACTCCTTGTTGAGACAGAATGATGGGGAGGTTACTACCAACCTGTTGTTGTCCCAGAGGGCCATTGGTGAATGGATCTAAGAAAGAGCAGCACACAGTTATCATACCAACTGACTTTGGCTCCAGGGAAACATAGGAGAGGAAGAAATATTCTCAGGAATACTTGGAAGGGAGGGTTGGACACTAGATAATGGCTACAGATGCAATGTGTTAGAGGGAAGCAGCCATGATCATTTGGAAACTCACCTGTTGAGCCTCACCATTGGATGCTGGTGGTCCTGAAACTCTGTGACTGATAATGCTGTGGGAGGAAGCAGTACTGGAAAATGAGCCCTCTGCATGACCTAGTGGCCTTGGCTGCAGAGTATTTGGTGTCAGTCCACCTTCATTCATGGGAAAAGGAGGTAAAATTGAAGATGGAAAATTAAAGGGAGCTGCCAACCAAGGTGAAACTTTCATGGGCTATGGTAGCTTGAACAACCAGGAAAATGAACACACAGACCTGACTTTGAGCTGTTCCAGCAGCAGCTGTGAGAGGGTTGGGGTTGTCACAGCTCTCTGCCCAAATTTGATGTGAGGTGGATGGTGCAGAGCTAGATGGCTCTGGTTCCATATTCCCCAAAATCTGTCAGATAGTTACTTCCTCAGTAACACCAAGCTACTGAGGAAGACTAGAGGGAAAATTTACTGTACTGTAGTCCGCTTTTCTGCTTATGTAAGCGACTAATCTTCGCACCTAAAGAATGTACTACCTAGGGGGCAGTTTATATTCCAACAAAATCACCAAGACTCAGCTTCAGAATAGGGATGAGAAAAATGTGAGTGCATTAAATTCAAGACCTACTTTATGCAAATGTCCATTATGACTGGCACAAAGTGAGATGCTCTGAAAGGCTTGCTTTTGCATAAAGACACATTTTGAAGAACCTCACCTTGACAAACTGCAGTGAGTGGCACAAAGCAACAGGCATTGAAAGCATTGGCCTCAATGGTTGCCAAAAACTGAACCTCACTCTAGCATGTGATTCCAGATTGAGAACTAATAAAGGAGGAAAGAACACTAGCTGAAGGTTGACAAAACTACCATAGCAGGCCATTCCAGCTGGGTCACCCACTAAGGGTACAAAAAAGTGTAGCAAAAACTTTAAAGGTAGATAGCACCATTGTAAATACAAATTGCAGCACTTAGTACAAAGCCCACCACCATCCCAACTATACCAACTAATAGAGTCCAGACAGCAGACCAGGTGAATATGACAATCAAAGCTATAACTGGCATATCAGTACCACCAGTATTGGAAGAAGCATGCTTGACATTGAAGGCATCAAGGTCAGGTGGAATGGCAGTGGACCAAACCTTCACCACTGGATGAGAGTCGATGACATCAGTCATGCAACTTGCAATCATGTATTTTGACATCTGCAAAGCATGATACTGCATGGTCACAAGGTCAAATATGCAAAAGGAATATGGATATATTCTTACCACTATGGTTTGAACAAGAACCCATTCTGAGCTATTTGGTTACTTGTGATGGGGGCAGATGTGGGGGGAAACTCACCTTTCCCATGAGATAGTACCTGTATTGGTTTAGCAGATTCTACATTCCAAACAGACACTTCCCTGTTGTCTCCACCCACTATTACAGTACTTCTGGCCATGTCAAACTGGACACCACAGATATGTGATTCCTGCATCTTGATATGCAGCTTCCACACATGCAATAACCACTCCATTGGTGAGTTGCATATATGATATATGTCCACTCCATTGTGTAGATTCCATACAAGAAGTGATTGTGTCATGTCATGGTATGCAGTACTACCTCTGTGCAAAGTCAGTTAGTTCAAATCAATGAGAAACACCAGAGTCCAGCTACATTCTTGTCACTAGTTTGTGGCACCAAATCTGGGTCCATGATCCAATGTCCCATGCTATACTGAAATGGGAGGGTATAAACCATCTCAAAATCAGGATTTAGAACTGAGGTATGCACACTTCCTTGCTATCAAGAAAACAAACCATAAGCAACTTTCCATTGTTGAAAAAATGACAGCTTCTTGCAAGTGCCCTACAGGAGGGCTGGGAGGGAACAGGATCTGCTATGAAGTACCTCAAGGGGACTAGTCATGTTTGATGCCTTGCGATGGACTAATCCTCCAAGTGGCTCACCTGCAGTACATAAAGAAATGGAGAGAATGATAACCTGGCCCAAACCCATAGCAGCAATGAAAGTATGATCATCATTCACTGTGAGATCTTCTACAGGCCCATCAGGGAGTGTGTGCATGCATAAGATCTTGTTCACTTGCTAATTCAGAGTAAGTGAGATCACATGTGAGCATAGAAAATTGTTGGAAAAGACCTATGAGATTGCTGAATATGGTGTTGGAATATAAACTGCCCCCTAGGTAGTACATTCCTTAGGTGTGAAGGTTAGTTGCTTACATAAGCAGAAAAGCGGACTACAGTAGAGTAAATTTTCCTCTAGTCTCCTCAGTAGCTTGGTGTTACTGAGGAGTAAGTCACTCTTTTATATTTAGCTTTACATTTACTGACAACCTGTAGAGTAACTATCTGACATATGGACCTTACATGCAATGTCCCATCCACACCTGTGGAAGCCAGAAAAGATGACCATCATTTTCATTATTGTGGAGCCATCTTAAGGATGTGATGGGGCCTTGCATAGTTTTAATGCATTGATCTAAGGTGCCTCTGCCAACAGACCAAAGTAAGATGTAGCTGTTGTCACCTGCATGGGTTACCACAAATCCAAATTCAGACTGAGACAACAT
This sequence comes from Pisolithus sp. B1, assembly GCA_024663435.1. NCBI lineage: Eukaryota > Fungi > Basidiomycota > Agaricomycetes > Boletales > Pisolithaceae > Pisolithus > Pisolithus sp. B1. The sequence continues at coordinate 35,708 of JANFAA010000097.1, forward strand.
ACCCCCAGTTCCAAGACATGACCCATCCTCAGAGAAAGTGGCACAATTGATAGGTGCTTGGTGTCCCTCTAACACATGGAGTCCTTGGTATTCCATGATTCATGGACAGTGGCACCTGCAGTAGTGGTGAGTGTACCCACAGTATGTGACATAGGGCCACACCAATATTCACCCTGAATTTGCCTTTGTTCACTGTGGCTCATGGTGGATATTACTGCTGACACATTTCTTGATCATGAAGGCCTTGTTGACATTTGTCAAATCTCATGCCATGCACCACAATCATAGCTTCAGGCAGCAAATAAGATGAATGAACAGCATACACAGCTGATCTGGGTGCTTGCTGATGAATGAGTATTCATTGGCTCCAGGCTTGCGGCAACAAATATTGGTGATTCCAACAAAGAAATAACTTTCTCCTCTGTCTTTGGTGAGTGGCAAGAATGGGATATATTATTCTGCAGGCCATGCAACCTCTGTCCATTTCCCCCCATTCTTACCCTCAATCACAATATGTGCCTTGGATGCCAGTCTTTGCACAAGCACAACCATGAAAGTAGCCACAGATACAACCTCTGTATGTGAATACCTACACCATTGCCACATGCCTCTCAATCCTCACCTCCAACAACTCAGGCTATTCAGCCAGCTTCCAACCATCTCCACTCCACATCAATTGTGTCCACATCTAGTCTTTCTTCCATTTTCCCAACACCCCCTGCCTCACCCTCTGCCCAGATTCCACCAGTGCAGTCTTACCCTCTTGAGAGTGAAATAAAGACCACCCACATCATAAGTGGTATCCCCCAATATCATGTTATATTATATTGACTGTTCCAATCAAGAACCTCACTAATCTTGTGGAGTTTCTTGTCAATGAAGTTGGAACATTCTGCAGGGTATGGTCTAGATATATATCTTTTTCGGCTTTTTGTGTTCAGTGGTTGTCCTTTAGGAGCATGACAAAATGATGCTCAAGGCAGAGCAACTGCAGGAAGTAGCTGCTCATTATTCCTCAGAGGCAACTAGACTACAAACAATCCATGATACTGTAGGTGATGACACATTTCCATTTGCTCACACTCACTTCATTCCACTCCTAGCTTCATAGGACTTGGGAAGAGTCAATCATATGTGGTATGTGCAGAGAGCCTTGTGCATGCCCTTATTTGTACATTGATATCTATCCCTTACTATACAGTACATCTGATTTTACTGCACAGAATACAGGAGTGCATGCATATGTTCTGTCTAGAATGTCTCCAGCAGTGGTTCACTGAGTGCCTGTGCAAGGACCTAGAATATGTTGACCTCCCCACTCACCTTGAAGCTCAAAGGGATCCACCATACAGTGCTCAGGTGCTGGAGGAGTTCACTACTTTGGGCTACATAGGACTTTTGTTCACTTGCCCCTTCTGCCATGGTAGGGTCTGGGAGAAACTGAAGGAGGAGCAGGTCTTGACATCTGTGATTGCATCATTTGCAGCTGCATTTGGTGCTGCCATGCAGACTGATAGCAATGATGTAAATCATGATGTTTGGGCTGGAATATTCATTTGGTATAACGAGTAGTTCAGTTGCTTAATCTTAAGAAGTTGTTCTCATAATTCATGCTTAGCATAGAAATCCTTGTAGTGTCATAGTTTCTACTATTCAAATCAGTTTGAACCAAGTGGCATCAAAAGCTTTGTTTCAGGTGGGATTTATATGAAATCAAGCATGTATGCCACAGTCATTGAAGTTGGGGTCAAATCTCTGTCTGACAGTAGCTCTCTTCCTGCTTTGAAGGCTGTACAAACTCCAACCCACCCAAGTTCTATGGATGCCTCATCTGCAAAACAGTAGAATTATGTTCACTTTTGTATTGCACTTAGTGACAAATAGTCCTGTCTGATTGGTGGTTGAGCACTCAAGCAGAGGCTAACCAAGTACTTGCCAAATAGGTCATCTGCCAGATCAATAATGGCTTGCTTAGGATTCCTGATGCTGTTCTTTCCTTCTTGCCAGCTTAATTTCACTGGACTTGTCATGAGCCAGAGATCATCACCACAATGGCCAGGAATGACCTTGATTTTACTCTTCTGTAGTTGTCAAGCCCCAACAATCTCACCAAGAATGCTGCTGACATCAAGAACCATGTTCATGATACCATCAACCAGTTCTCCCAAGAACATGTCTGCAAATCCCTTGGTGAAGCCATCTTTGTCCCCCAAAGGAGGTAGGCTTTCTCTTGTTGATTCTGGATCATTGTTCACCCACAGTGCCCTAACCTTCACAGGCAGCTTGGTTTGACCTGCTCATTGTTCCCATGATACTGAAGTACCCACAGTGTACATAGACCCCTCTCCTCTTTCAAAGAACAGCACCCTGAAGCTGGGTGATGGCAACAAGTTCCCCATCCCTTGCATGCTCAACAAGGAAGCCAATTTGGCCACACATAGGTGTCTCATGTACTCTGGCCCTAACAACAACCCATACACTTCAGTCACCCCCTCTCGAGGACCTATTAGGTTGACATATTTCTACAGATGTTTATACCTAATAGGTATCAACTTCTTGGGTATTCCCACATGCCACTGGCATAGGCAGGGCTTGGAGATTTCCCACGAGCTCACATGCCAAGGGGGGGAAAGTCCATTTGCCCCATCACCATACAGGGTGCCTTTGGATGGACTTGGAACGTTCTATGTGGGTAGATATATATAACAGGAAACCTCCCCTGAAATTTTAAGATATGTTAATAATGTGGATAATGTGTGGTACCCATCTGAACAAAAAGGTGAAAAAGTGGACCCACATCATATCTGTCATCTAACCCCCCCATATAACTTTACAGATATATTGTCCTATGCACCACCCATGCTTCCCAACTATCAGAATTCACACCAGAGAGAAGGATATAAGTCAGCAGGGGGAGGGAGAGAACTGATCATAACCCAAGAAGGGATGCCTGTGGGGATTTGTTATTTTGATAGATTGTAGAGATATGTGAGGGGGGCATGGCCTGAAATTCCTATGGTGATATATCAAAAACTGCAGAATTGGGAGCAGATTTCGCATTTTTCCCCTATGTATTTTGACCCTCATTTAATGGCCTAAATTGGATCAGAATTGTGTGTCTATCTAAGGGGTAAAATGCCCCAGATCTATTAAGATACATTATAGCATGCTACAATGCAAGGAGGGAGTGTGGTGAGGCAGGGATGAAGCCGAGACCGCTTTTTTGCTTACATAATCAAAAAAGCGGAGTAGGAAGATGGGGGCAATTAAGGCATGACACAGCCACAATGTGGGGAAGGCCCAGGCTGCGGGCCACCCCTGACTACTAGCACATGGGAGATTTCAACATTTGGACACAAGCAGAAGATAATTCCGAAGGTAAATGCAAAATATTATATTCTGATATTGTATTATACATGTGCCAGAATTTTATATTTGGACATGCCTCAAAATGTTGGTTGAAATATATACTTTTGACAGCGATTAGGACATCCTCAAAATGGAAAAGCAGATTACATATTTGACCAGCATCAAAATGATTGCTATAAAATTATATTCTGCTAAACATTTGACTGTACATCAGAATATGATTTTGGGTCAAGGTCAAAATCACTCAGGTAAGTAATATATATTTCAATCTTGGACAAAAGGTTATCATCCACTGAGCATCCATTCAGCAGTCACTAAACAGACTGTTCAGTGCCCATACCTGGCTCACAGTGTCTGAAAATGGTCTGTTTAGTGACCACACCAAACAGGCACTTGGTGGGTGATAACTTTTTCTGATGAAGATTGAAATATATTATTGTTTACCTGACCAGTTTTGACAGTGGCTCAGAATCATGTTCTGAAATACAGTCAAATGTTTAGCAAATTATAATTTTATAGCAAACATTTTGATGCTGGTCAAATATATAATCTGCTTTTCCATTTTGCAGATGCTCTGAATTGTTGTCAAAAGTATATATTCTGACTAACATTTTGAGGCATGTCCATATATAAAATTATACCACCTGTACAATACAATATCAGAATATAATATTTTGCATTTACCTACAGAATTATCTTCTGCTCACATCAAAATGTTGAAATCTCCCATGTGTAGTCGAGTGTACACACTCACGGCATGTCAGTGGCACAGCCCCCTGAACTATATTCCTTATCGGGGAATAGCGGAGTTTGGCAATTTTGGTGATGCACGCGTCAACCCACTCGAGATTCCGAGAAGGTCGCGCAGCTGCAGCTGCACACCTCAGCCTTCGTGCAGGCTGTACTGAGTAGACAGGGGGCTGCTTTAACCCATTGGGATCTTTTTATTGTATTTATTCTTTTTTTCATGAATATATGTATCATTCTTCGAGCTTCCCCTTACCGAGTGTTAGGCCGCTGCACACCTCTGTCATCCCCCACCTCGCCGACTCGATATCTCGACAACCACTCACCCGTCCCTCTCGCAAACCGGGATTCTGGATGTACTCGACGATACCTTTCAAATGGTATATATTTTGTCATAATTGGCTCAGCGCATCCAGAGATATCACCCATTCTTTGGAGAAAGGCACTGTAGGACGAAATCTGGAATATCTCTTGATTGGGTGCGCCGTTTTCCTTGTTTCCGCGTTCTCCCAACTCTCCTCGCACTTCGCTATCACCTCCACAAGTTTCATAGAATTCCACTTTGCAGTTCCCCATCAACGCGATGCCATCCTCCCATCCCCTACCCCATTTATATCCTAACTCGCGCAATTCTCGCCCGAATCGCTTGCTTTTCTCAGACGCGAACATACTAGACGGTATCTACCAGAAGATATATAAGACGTCGCGCGCGCTTTTGCGGTTCAAAACTTATTCGAGTTTTTGTATTTGGACAGGGTGGCGAGGTCGGGTTCGCGTATCTCGGCCATTTGCGCGTCAAGCCTCTCGCTTTCTCGCATGGTGGTTCTACCTGTTACTGGCTACCTGGTGATGCCTTTCTCATGGCTTCGCGCTCAGTGGTTGTAGAGATATGGGTTTTCCTAGTGTGGAGAGGGGTATGAGACAGTTTTGCTAATATCTCGGGAACGGGTGCGCCTTTTCCCACAATTCCTCATTCTCCCAACTCTCCTCGAGCGTTCCTATCACCTCCCGGAGTTTCATAGATTTCCACCTAGCGGTTCCTCACCGACGCCATGCTGCCCTCTTAGCCCCTACCCTGCTTAGGCTGTAACCCATGCAATTCCGCGCCGAATCGTTCGCTTCTTTCAGAAGTGGATTCCCTAGACGACATATACCAGAAGATATTCGAGATGTAGCACGCGCATTCGCCGTTGCGGTGTTATTTGGGTTTTCGTGTCTGAGCAGGGTGACGAGGTTGGGATCGCACATCTCACTCATTTTGGCATCGCGCCTCTCGCTTTTTGGAATGGTGCTACTAATTGCTTATGGATACCTGGTGATACCTTTCTCATTCCTACGCACTCGATGGTTGTGGAGATATGAGAGTTTCTGTGTATGGAGGAGGTATGAGGCGACCTGGCGGATATCTCGGGACTGGGCAGGTCAATCGGTCTGGTTCCTTTTTCACCATCTCTTCCTAGGTGTCCTCTACTGTTACCTGCAGTTTCGTATCAATTGCCTCAGCGGTTGTTGCGCAGCAGCCTCCTCTTCCCACCCCTTATGCTGGCCTACACACTGTCTACATCGTATCTCCCTCAGTTCTTCGCCTCGCCTTTCGCTTTTCTGGGATATAGTACTACTCGATCAGTGCTTTCGAATGGTATACCTCGTGTCATGGTTCGTACAGCCCTTGTTGAGAAATCTGGAATTTCATGTGCAGTGGTGTCTCGAGCTGGTTTTGCTGATATCTCGGCATGTGGTGCGCATATTCATTCAGTTTCTTTTCCTACACCTTCCCTACACTCCCCTTTGCCATCTTCTCGAGTCTCATGAAGTTTCGCACAGCCATCGTCCTTCGGCGAGCCTGTCTGCTACCTTTCCCCATGGGCACCTTCGAGCTCGTACTCTCAGTTTGCAACCAAGGATGGTTGAATTCTCAAGTGACCTGGGGATGTAGGGAGTGAGTACTGCCCACTAAGATATTTATTTTATTTTATAGTTTTTACTTTTACTTCTACTTTACTGCTTTTACTTTCTTTTACTTTTATTTTTGTTCATTTACTTTAGACTTTACTTAGCTTCGAGGGGAGACACATGATGTGGCTTAAGTAAGCCCATGTGCACTTACTCTCCACTGTAACTACTTACACAAAATAATAGTGAAGTTCTGAGTTATGAGTTTGAGTTCAAGGTAGAGAAGGCCTTGAGTTGCCTTCTGCTGTGTTCAGACAGATCTCAGACTGCCTCAGATGTCCTTCCTCAGACAGTTCTCTCTTCCAAGCTATAGAGGCCCCTTTGGAAGACCTCACCCCTTCAGTTCTCTCACCCATCCTCAACATTTCATTTTCAGATTCTTCACCATTGCACCTAACCTCCTGGTTTTCTACAAGGTGATTCTACTTGAATATACCTTCCAGCTGATATATTTTTTGTCACTATTGCACTGGCATGTCTAGAGGTATGTCCCTTTTTCTGGTGAAAGGTCCTGTATGATGAAATTTGGATTATATTGGGACTGGGTGTGCTGTTTTTTCTCTAATTCTTCATTAGTCCAACTCTCCTAGATGCTCTATATCATGCCCCAGAGTTTCTTACAGTTTTTCCCAGTGCACACTGAGTGCAACTTGTGTAGAAATACTTTGTACTAAATATCATTTTTGTACTGGTAAGCCATGCCCAAGCCAACATCCCCAGCTTTTGGGTGAAGCCAATCCCTCATGTTGGGCTTGTAGGGCTTCATGGCCTGGCCTGAGGCTTCCCTGGCCCCAAGCCCTCAGAAGCTGGGCTGGGAAAATACTATGTACAGGTCACTTTTTGGATTGGACTGGGAAGTTGGTCAATTCAGCCTGGGGAATACACAGAAAATGCAGGTAATATTGGGGAAAAAATCATATTTGGACTCCAGCCACTCCAATATATTGACACCCAAAATGTATTTCCCCCACTTTCTCCAGCATCTATTGCATGGCAGGTCTGAAGATTCCCCAGCCATGAGGTGGAGAATCTCCAGAGGCAGGAAATTCCCAACCAGTTGACACCTATTAGGGCAACACATCTATAAGAATATATAGACCTAATAGGTCCCCATAGGTGGTTGACTGAAGTGTTCCCACCACCCTGGGGGAATTCCTGAATCCCAACCATCATGGGGAATTCCCAATCTTGCATGGAGGGAATTCCAAATCTTGCATTGAGGGAATTCCCACCACCCTGGGGGAATTCCCAATCCTGCATTTGGGGAATTCCCACCACCCTGGGGGAATTCCCAATCTTGCATGGGGGAATTCCCAACCTTGCATTTAGGGAATTCCCACCACCCTGGGGGAATTCCCAATCTTGCATGGGGGAATTCCCAACCTTGCATTTAGGGAATTCCCACCACCCTGGGGGAATTCCCAATCTTGCATTTAGGGAATTCCCAACCTTGCATGGGGGAATTCCCAACCTTGCATTTAGGGAATTCCCACCACCCTGGGGGAATTCCCAGTCTTGCATTTGGGGAATTCCCACCACCCTGGGGGAATTCCCAATCTTGCATTTGGGGAATTCCCACCACCCTGGGGCAATTCCCAACCTTGCATTTAGGGAATTCCCACCACCATGGGGGGATTCCCAACCTTGCATTTAGGGAATTCCCACCACCCTGGGGGAATTCCCAACCTTGCACTTAGGGAATTCCCACCACTGTGGGGGCATTCCCAACCTTGCATTTAGGGAATTCCCACCACCCTGGGGGAATTCCCAATCTTGCATTTAGGGAATTCCCACCACCTCAGGGGAATTCCCAACTTTGCATTTAGGGAATTCCCACCACCCTGGGGGAATGCCCAACTTTGCATTTAGGGAATTCCCACCACCCTGGGGGAATGCCCAACTTTGCATTTAGGGAATTCCCACCACCCTGGGGGAATTCCCAATCTTGCATTTAAGGAATCCCCACCACCTTGGGAGAATCTCCACCACCATGGGGAATTCCCAATCTGCCATGTGCAGAATCCCCACCATCATGGGGAATTCCCAATTTCACCTTTGGAGAATGCCTGATCTCAAATTTAGGGAATCCCCACCACCAGGGGGAATTCCCAAAGGAATCCCACACCCTTGGCAGCAGTCCATTTACCCTGGACAATACCCAAAAATACCCATGGAAGTGGTCTATTTTACCCTGGGAAATCCCCAAACTTCCCTTGGCAGTGGTCTATTTTAACCTGGGAAGTCCCCAAACCCTCCCTTGGAAGAGGTTGATTTTACCCTGGGAAATCCCCAACCTTCCCTTGGAAGTGGTCTATTTTCACCTGGGAAATCCCCAAACTTCCCTTGGAAGTGGTCTATTTTACCCTGGGAAATCCCCAAACCTCCCTTGGAAGTGGTCTATTTTCACCTGGGAAATCCCCAAACTTCCCTTGGAAGTGGTCTATTTTACCCTGGGAAATCCCCAAACCTCCCTTGGAAGTGATCTATTTTCACCTGGGAAATTCCCAAATTCTCCCTTGGAAGTGGGCTATTTTAACCTGGGAAATCCCTAAATTGTGAGGGTTGGTGGGGAAAATCCCTTTGGGACCCCAGGCACCCTGTATGGTGATGGGGCAAATGGACTTTCCCCCCCTTGGCATGTGAGCTCCTGGGAAATCTCCAAGCCCTGCCTATGCCAGTGGCATGTGGGAATACCCAAGAAGTTGATACCTATTAGGTATAAACATCTGTAGAAATATGTCAACCTAATAGGTCCTCGAGAGGGGGTGACTGAAGTGACCCATACTTGACAATCAGGCCCCACAATCAAGTTACCATGGATGCTGGTGGAAAAATGCTATGGTTGGACATCTACCTGTTGAGTTGGAGGGCCAAGTCATTGTCAGTCCACAGCATGAATGACTCTCAGGGGATCTTGTTTTGCCTTGTACTGGCCAGACAGTAAGCAACAAATGATTTATTACTTCTGTTCTCTCTTTCAATATACATACAACTACCCACTTATTAGCCTTTTTGCCCCACAATCATATAGACACCTGTTCAATCCTCCTCCCCTTCTTTCCCCCCCAACCCATTCCTTATTTGCAATGTTTCCATCAGTCAATCCACTAAATCAACAGCTGTGATGCCTCCAGAGAACCAGTCAGACAGTGTACCTGGAGTGCAGTCAACAACATTGCCAACAAATTGTGCAAGAGAAAGGTCAAAATCAGGTCCTTCTCTTCCACACCCCAAGGAGGTACATCCATATTTCTCAAATTATCTTAGATTTGTGGAGGCTCATCAGTCACTCTTTTGTTTCCACAGGGGGGTCGCTGTTGTACATCTATCACCATTGTGAACATCAAGGGAATGGTAGGCATTGTTACATGCTTTTTGTCTTCTGCATTCCATCTTCAATACTAATTTGATGTCCCTGCACATTTGTATAGGTATGTGCCCCATCCATTGCCAATCATCTTCTGCACCACATGATGAAAGACAACTACAACATCCTGCAAGGTGTTGCTGCTCCAGATCTGCACTTTATCCAGGGGGCCTAGAACCAATTTGATGCATGGATATTGAAGAATGGGTTGAGATGGACTGCTGAGAGAGGATCTCTTATACCTGGTGCTGTCAATATCACCTTCACTAGTTAGTGTGGTCTAATCATTCTTGGCATTCATTGACCTTGGCCACAGATGACCTGCAGATGTCTGGGCTTGTCCCCCTTACTAACCATATCTGTGGTGATCTCATTCACCAAGAGGGACTCCCTCAGGAAGAAGTCTGGGAGAACTTCTGGAAGAACATCAAGCAAGCTGACTTCTTGATCAGCCATCCCATCAGCAAGTTTACTCCCCCTGGCAACTTTCCAATCAAGAAGTTGGCTCTATCCCCAGCTCATTTCTGGAAGCTCTTTGCGAGCTCTGGAAGAGTGGCCAGTGAGGACAAAGTGCACCATTATATGAGAACATTTGCCATAATCTATGGATTTCTGCACATTTCATTCTGCAGATATGTATGGGATTGTAATTATTAGTCACACATCACAGTGTCATGGGTGGCATACTTGTGCTCAGGGCCCAGGAAATCAGAGCAGGTGCCAGCACAGAGCAGAGCAGAGAAGTGCCTCTGCTGAGGTACCTGAGCAGGCACTGTCTGAGAATCAACTGGGATGTTTTGTAGAAGACAACCAGTTGCTAGGTCAAGACAAAGCACTATCTCAGTCAGTGGCACAACAGCAGAATTTACTTGAAGTAAAAGCACACATAAAAGCTCAGCTTTACATCACATCTGTACTCCAAGCAAGTCCCTTAGAAAGTGGCAGAGGTTTTGAGACCACCATCTTAAATCAGAGGCATGCATGTGCTCCAGCTTTTAGTTGGTCTCATCTTTAGATCATCTCTGCATTTTCTGTTGTTCTCAGCATGGCTTGTTAACTGGAGTATGATACTGAATTAAACAAAGACTAAGCATGGCAAGAACTTTGGGTTATGTCTGTGAGGAGTACATTGCCACTTGAGAGTGGTAAGCTGAGATCAATGCCAGCTTTTGGAATGACTGATAGCAAGCCAGTATTCTAAGACACAGTACAGTAGAACCTCATTGAAATTATATCCTTTACCTGACCTAGCAGTCACCTAGCAAATAACATATCATCTGAGTGACAATTGGGCCCATGCCTGTGGTGTGTGCACACCACATGCATTCTGAAACAGGAAGTTGCCACAACACAACATGTCAACACAGCCACACATACACTCATTACACACACAGACTTGAAGCTCACTTGCAGCAGGATACACACTCATTTATTGAATTATTGAGTATACATTCATTCAGTTCTTATTTTCTGCACCTTCACTTATCACACAGTGGAACTTCAAGGGGTGTGTTGGAGATTGAATCACCCCTGTGTGATATCCATTTTGGTATGCTTTTCTATTGATTACATAAGCACTTAGAGCGCACACTTCAGAGTACACTTTGGTACTATTCCCTCAGTAGTTGAGTCACTACTGAGGCTGCCTACAGCCATTTTCTACAAGCCATCCCAAATCTTATCCCCTCAACTAAAGCATCCAGGGCCCTGCTAAGTAAATAGCAAACAGCTAGATTGGTCAGTAGATCTAAGATTTCATCTGGGTACAAAAGGGGATTCTTGTACCTGAACATGGCATTCAGTACTAATATTTTGCTTTTGCTTTGCCTTTCTTGGAGGATCCAGCCTGCAGCTTCTTTCCAGTTGCTGAGGCCTTGGTGTATTGTCCCACCAAGGTATTGCACAGAGGATCTGGGGTTTAGAAAGGGTGAGGGCTGAGCACTTGCCTTTATAGTTCAGTTGGTGCTTTGGACTTGAGAGTGCTCAGAGAGTAGTTCTGAGTTGAGAATGAATATAAGAGACAAGCTCATTACATCCTGTGGTCTATCCTACAGGGTATATGTGAGTGGTGTGCATGGACCAGGTAGACTAGCACCATGATAAGAACTACCATAATTGTAAATAAGAGAACCTTCCATATAGGTACTACTCTGTCTTTCTACTAGGAACCCATTATCTGGTAATCCGGTAGAAGAGAACACCATAGAATAGTATGGAACAACTATTCTTAGAATAACAATCACATGTAAGTGATAGTAGCTGGTAATTATTTCAACACTCCCCCTCACTCTAATTTGGTCAGTTAACAAGACCTAATGACAAGTGATTTTCTTTGAACTTCTGCCAGGTTAAGGACTTGGTTAATCCATCAGCCCTTTGTCTTGTAGTATTGACATATTCTATGGTGAATAACCCTTCTTTGACACATTCATGAACAAAGTGCCATTGAATGTTGATATGTTTTGAACGACCATCTGAAACCAGGTTTTCTGCAATAAAACATGCACCCATATTATCACAGTAAAGAATGGTCTTGTCCATTTTAAAAGACAATTCTTTGAAGAGCATATCAAGCCATTTAATTTGCCTGGCTGAATCACACATTGCCATATATTCTGCTTCAGTAGAAGAGAGAGTGATTGTCTTCTGTTTTTGGGATCTCCACAAAATAAGGGAGTTTCCATAATACATGGCATAGCCAGTAGTTGAATGACGAGTATCTTTATTTGAGGCCCAATCAGAATCAGCAAAACCATAAATTCAAGCTTTGTTTCCATAATAATGAAGGCTTAAGTTCGGAGTGGATGCCACATAACAAACTATATGAAGAGCCTGTTTAAGATGAAGATTGGTAGGATTTGACATATATTGTGACATTTGGATAACCAAATATGCAATGTCTGGTCTGGTTCCCAGAGCCATATAAAGAAGTGATCCTATAACTGATTGATATCTTGATCAAAGCTGAGAATTTGACTGGTAATTTTCTGGAGCCTTTTCTGGAATATAACCAGCAGGTAAAGGTGTGCGAACAGAAGTTGCATGCTCCATTCCAAATTGTTTGATAACCTTTTGAACATAGGGAATTTGATCTAACCAAAGTTCATTGGTTCAGCGATTGCAAGTTATTTGGATACCAAGATATTCTTTAACCTCGCCTAAATCTCTTGATTCCCATTTCTTTATAAACTTGTCTTTCTTCTTTCTGAGTAAATTCTTGTGTGAGGCAAGGAAAAGTCCATTGTCAACATAAACCAAGAATACAATGGTTCCAGCTTTTGACTGATAATAGTATACTCCAGCATCAACCTTCGATCAGAGGAAACCCATTCAAAGAAGTGATTGGTGTAGTTCTTTGTTCCATGAGAGTGCTGCTTGCTTTAAACCATAGAGTGCTTGCAGCAACTGATAGACTTTGTGCTCTTGACCTTTGACTTTAAAACCATCCAGTTGTTCCATATAGATTTCCTCATCCAGCTTGCCATATAAAAAGGCAGTTTTCATGTCTAATGCTTCCATTTCCCAATTGTGCTGTGCTGTGTGAGCTAGGAGGATTCACACTGTTTCAAAGCATGCAACTGGGGAAAAAGTGTCTTCGAAGTCTATCCCATACTCTTGAGTAAAGCCTTTTGCTACTAATCTGGCTTTGTGACGACTGTTGCTTTTGATAGTGTAGACCCATCTTGATTTGACCAATTTACGTCCTGGAGGAGGATCCACAAGTGTCCAAACTTTCCTTTCTTTGATCAATTTTAGTTCATCCTTCATGGCATCAAACCAAATGGTTTGTTCAGCTTTTGGGAGTTTAAGTACATCCCTAAACTGTTCCAGTGCTTGTTTAATTTGTGCAGCTAATAATGTCATGAATGAGGCATCTGTGGTCTCATCAGATTGAGCTCCCAGAAAATGCGAAGGTCCTGCTTCAGGTTGTTGTTCTGGTTGATCTTCCTGTGCTTCCTTTTGTTTACCCTTATCTTGTGATGGTTGCAGATTCTGCTCAGGGTGTTTTTCATGGATAGCACAGATAGATTGTTCAACCATTTTGTGTATTGCATCCCTCTTATCTTGAATTTCCTTTTCTATTTCGACTGGATCTCTTCTCTCTCCATAAAAATTTCCAGGTCATAGAGGAGGGAATCTCATTTGAGGTTGTTTGGGATGATCTCTAGCAATAAGAACTGGTTTTCCAGGTTCAGCAGGAACATTAAAAGGTTTATGAGGATGTTGCAACCATTCTTCTCATATTTGTGGTGCATCTCAATCAGTATGTGGGTTCACCCTTGGTGGGATATCCCTAGGTGGTATGTGTGGAAATCCAGCATCCTGGTCATCATCACCATAATCCTGTGGTGGGTCATTTTGCTGTTGTGGACTTTGTGGTCAAGATTGGGGTCTCTCATCCATTGGCTGATCAGGCCCATTATCCATCCAATCATCATTGGTAGGCATGTTTGTTTGTTTTGGTCGTTGATCTGTCACAGGGATAAGGTTGGAGTCATCAGATTTGTTCTCCTTTCCTTCATTCATACTACAAAAAGGAAAATTTTCTTTGGCAAATTTTGCAGTTCTTGCTATAACAACTTTCTGGCCATTTAGGAACCTATAGCCTTTGGTATTGGGTTCATAGCCCAAGAAAACCATTTCAATGGCATGTGGTTCTAATTTGTCTTTCCTTTGATCTTTAGGAATCCAGACATAAGCTAGACATCCAAAGACTTGGAAATATGAAATGTCAGGTTTCTTGCCCAGGAATAACTCGCATGGTGTTTTCCAAAGGGATCTCCACAATGGAGTGCAATTATAAACATGTAGGGCAGCATCAAAGGCAAAGTTCCAAAAATGTTTTAGCACACATGCATGATGGCAGATAGAACCAGCTTTCTCAAGAATAGTGTGATTAAAACATTCAGCTTGTCCATTTTGTTGAGGTTGGTCCACAATTGACAACTCATGAACAATTCCCTTTGAGTTGAGGAGCACTTTAAACTCAGTACCCATAAACTCTCCCCCTTGATCCGAATGAAAAGTCTTCAAAAGACAGCCAGTCTGGCGCTCAACGATGGATAACCAATCAGAAAAGTGGGATAAAGTATCAGACTTGAGTCAGAGATAAAGCCAAAAGCCAAAAGAAGAGTAGTCATCAAGTAGAGTAAAAACATATTTGGCTCAATAATAGGACTCAGCAGGAAGTTCAAGGAGGTCTGCATGAACTAATTCAAGTGGAGCAGAAGCTCGCTTGGACAAAGCATGAAAAGGATCTGATGCCATTTTGCCAGAGGCACATCCACAACATGTGGGTAAGGATTTCGCAATTAGCTCAGCAGGAAATCTGGAAACATGGTGAGAGCAATTTTTGATTACAGAAACACCTGGATGACCAAGGTGATTATGCCAAAGAATATATTGATCCAATTCAATAGTCCCTAGGTCTACAGTCTTAATGGCACTGGAGGAATGGACAGGAACTCCATAGAACCAGTGCAACTGTGAAGTAGACAAGCATGTTGCCTTGAGGACTTCATGACCATTGGGAGTACGAATCACCTCATGTAATTTCATCGCATAACTCTTGTAACCATCTTCAAGAGTTGATTTCATGAACATAGGCATTTGGAGAAATCTCCATGAATTACATCTTGTAAAGTCAGGTAATTGTTGGATTCCAACTTTAAGATGACTGTTCCTTTTCCATATAGCTTAACAGGTTCATGCCCAGCAGTATGACCAAAAGCTGGTTTAGGAAACTTTCTATATGACATAAAGTCAGTGTGACAAGGGGTGACATGATTTGTGCATCCTGAGTCTAACATCCACATGCAATTTTCCTTTCTGGGTATGTGTGTGATTGGCTTCCAAATCACAAGGATAAGCATCATAATCATAATCATTGGAGATACTATACAAGAAACCAGATGCACCCTCTATAGCAGGGTCTGGATCATAATTGTCAGGTAAGTGTACATATTTTACAGGTTTAGGATATCTATGCTCGGTTACTGAAGCATGAAACTCTTGTAAGGATACCATTACTCAAGGACAGTTATGCCTAGATCCTTTAACCTTTTTAGAAATGCATGGTACATGTTCCTCTCTCTCATTACTAGTGCCATGTGTGGAGGCATCTTCCACTCTACCTCCAGATCAATCAGCATGTGGACTGGAGTCAGATGGGTCATGTGCTGAGTCCTCAACATCAGCAGACATCCATCTCCTCCTCTCCAGAGCTGGAATACCACGTGATCTGGCCAGATCCAGTAGTACCCATAGATGTAGTTGGGATACTGTTCAAAGGCACATCAAGCATTGACAGGGAACATCAACAGTGGAACCTGGAAGGGCATCATCAACATACTCAACTGTTTTTGGTTCATCCTTAGACAGAACCAGGACTGGAGTAATCTCATCATTAAACTCCTCAAAGCAAGAAGCATCATCAGCAGAAGCAGTTTGCAAATTTATATGATATAATTCATATCCTTGATCATATTCTTCATTGTACTGGTCATATGATTCCTTGTAATCTTGGGATTCCTCGAGATTTTCATCATTATAGTCTATGGTGGAAAACTGCCCTCAACCATGACCATGAGACCAACATGCATGCTGTTTTCCTTTTCCTTGTCCCTGTTGTTGATTTTGTTGATTCAAGGGAGGATAAGGTGCTCCCCCTTGGGAAGGACCACCTTGACCTCTAAAAGTTCCTCTTCCATGAGTTGACTGTGACCTGTCAATATGCTGCTTGGTAGGGTGATTTCCATGGCATTTATGGCAATGTGGAGGTTTGGAGAGATGATTAATTAATGGTTGTGCCTGAACTCAAGATGGTCCAGCTTTGGCATTATTAGTTTCCAGTTTAGGCAAATTAGATTGCCCAGTACAGTGTGACACTAACTCTTTTAGATGTGGAACAACATCTGCCATTTTTAAATTGGCTGTTCTAACCGATGATAAGATATTTGTGGGACCAGCTCCCCATTTGTTGGTAAATGCTCCACACAGCATCATACACTGGACTGGTTCGGATAAAGTGATATTTTGGGTCGCAAGTGACCCAAGAATCATATTCACTTCTGCAAGTTTGGATCCCAAATTGTCAGAAGGATTGATCCAAATTTTGAGAAGTGTCAAAAAGTCTGTATAAGCTGATACAGCCATGGGAGCACCATAAGAAGCTTGAAGCATGGTCCACATTTCATTTGCAGTATCCTTGGATTCCAAGGAAACAGCTATTACTGGGTCACAATATAAGAGGATGGTTCCCATTCCTTGATTATTTTTGGTTTCCCAGGCCTTTACTGCAGCAGCATTGGTAGCAACAGTCTGATCAGGGCAAGTTTCTGTTCCATTTACAACATTCCATACATCCAGAGTCATAAAATATCCTTTAATCATTGCTTTCCAGGAAGCATAATTAGAACCATTGAGACATGGGATGTTCTTAGAGATTGATGTTTCCTTTTGATTGGCCATGATGGAACTAGAAATGTTCTAGAATCAGCATGTCATCAAGAACCTGATTGCCATCAGTGGATTTCCAAACTGTGCAACAGATAGAACATCGTTGTCATTGCAAGGGTCTTTTCTTGTGGGTCTTCAGGATTCCTGAAGCTTGTGGTTTATACTTTTGCAGCAGAGTTGAATTGCCTTTAGCAGAGTAATGTTGCCAACCTAAGTGTAACTTTTTGAATTCATGGAAATCCAGATCTTCGAAATAGTGACATGCCAATAGATGTGGATAGCCAACTTCACAAAGTGAATAAGTTCTATGTTCATCTCATAATGTAACACCTCCATGGATTCCAATGGAGTAAGGGAGAATGAACTGAGAATATCACTGTGATTTATGGCACATAAGTTGAAAAACATTTATCCTATCAGCATAACTAATGTCCCCATAATATCCTTCATGCCCATAACTGGCATAAGGCTCAGGAAAATTTCTGGGAAGTGGATAATTCCTTGGCAGCTCGGTGTGGGCTACTCTTCTTGCGAGAGTGCTAAGAGAGATAAGAGGGGAAAGCTGTAGGTAAAACCTAGGCTCGTCCCAAGGGGTCTTGAGTCGGAGGGAGACAGAAGAGGGGGATGTTAGGCAGTAAAGCGGGAAATATACGAAGGGGAAACTCGAGAGCTCGTTGGAACTCGGTAGGCGGCAATAGTTAGCTTGTAGGATGGTTTACGGGATGTATGGGACTCGATGGCAGTGAAGAGGTGGCAACGGCAATTCTGGGACTTGGGGTACTCTTGAAAACTCGAAGATGGCTCGGGAGGGCTCTCTAGACTCGAAGGTGACTCTCAGATTCTCGCTGTGTGATGCCAAAAGGTGGGTGGTGTATTTTTCTAAGTAGACCAGGCTTTTGTATCATAAGGACAGTGGTATCTAAGGTAAAATCCAGCATATTTCGGATCTGTCATACGTCAAAAGTAATAA
Source organism: Pisolithus sp. B1 (assembly GCA_024663435.1). Taxonomy (NCBI): domain Eukaryota; kingdom Fungi; phylum Basidiomycota; class Agaricomycetes; order Boletales; family Pisolithaceae; genus Pisolithus; species Pisolithus sp. B1. Next base: position 53,572 of record JANFAA010000097.1, read on the forward strand.
CAGACAAATCAAAGTCCAATGCTGGTACAGACACGTGCACGGCAGTGACAGTGGCGAAGGAAAAGCAAACAAAAGGGGAGAAGAGAAACACGAACTAAGATGGGGCAGCATTACCATACATCTGAGAAATGGGACCGGGCGAGGGGAGTGGCATAGCCAGTGGGGGGGCTGTGGGGAAACGTAGTGACACGTGACGGGTGACGAGGTTGCTGGCGGTAATAGGCACGTGACAGAGGAAGCGTAGTGTAGACAGCGACACAATCCCATAACCATGACAGGCATGTGATCTGGGGGGTGTGTGACCTGGCAGGTAATGAGAGTTGGGATTGCTGCCGAGGGCTCTTTGCAGCCTCAGGGAGCCTAGGCTCCCTACACCTCCCGGGGTCTTTAGACTTTGACCATCCTCGGTCAAGTGCACGTGACTAGGTACGAGACAGAGGTGGAACGCCTTTGTGACGAAAGTGGCTGTGCCCGGATCAAAAGCACAAGTGACGGGGTTCTCGAGCATGTGCTGTGGGAAAATGCTTCCATGGTGTAAAGTTCGCTTAACACACCAAGTGTAATCGCCGTGTTTGTTTCTTTTCTGCTAAGTCTGTCAACCTCACTCTTGCCCACTCATCGCTACCAAGTCCCTCCCCTCTCAACACGATGTCATCCTCCCAGAGTGCCTCCGTTTCCATACCACCTTTCGTCACTCCCGATACTGCAAGAGATCTCGTGCCGGGCATGTGGGCTTCGCAGATGAAGAAGCTGGAGGTCCTGATGAAGGAGATACCCGGTGAGTCTGCAGATGAGGAGACAGCACGAGCATGGTTGGGACGGTATGAAGAGTTGTCGGTGAGTGGCCTGCATGGTACTGACAATGTAACGTCTTTCTGACGCCTGGTTGCAGGGGTGTATCGAGCAACTACGCAAGTTTGCCTCAGACATGAGTACCGAGGTCCCCAACTACCCCGACAACACCGAAACCGCCATCAGCAATGCCTTCTTGGCACTAACGGCACTCCAAGCTCGATTCCCCCCACGTGCAGTGAAACCTAAGGCCAAGCTGACCGTGGCCAGCTCCAGCGGCCCTCAAACAGGAGGTGAGGTAGTTCGGCGGTCACAGAGGCAGATAGAGAAGTCTGCAGAGAAAGGACAAGAGGGCATGACGGTGCGTCCACCAACTCTGACTGACGAACGACACACTAACCACCTGAGACTGACCAGACCAGCGAGGGCGGGTCGCCGACAAGGGCTGTGGGAGGTGCCATTTCGTCTGGTCCGGAAGCTTCAGTGGTGGACGTCGACGTGATGGAAGTCAACCCTACACCGGGCAGTAACAGACCCTGTGAGCACTGTGTAAAGCAGGGAATTATCTGTGTGTGGAAAGAGTGGACGGCCTGCGAAGCTTGCCACGACAGCAAGAAGAAGTGCGACAAGGCTGGGAAGCCAGGCAGGAAGGTGAGTAAGGTTTGTCGAACAGTGCACTCAGCTAGTGACAACGCGACACAGCACAAAAACCCAGAGGGTCCCCCGCCCGAGTCTACCTCGATAAGCAAGAAGGCTAAGGCGCACCCCGTTCCCCCTCCTCCCTCAGCGCCTACCCCTACAACAGGACGACCCCAACCCCGTCTCATCAGCCGCTCAACAGCTGCCCAACCTGCAGCCTCAATGTCTGCCGCAGCGACGACCGAACCCCAAGACCCTCTGCCGCCACAACCTCTCCCTCTTTTCCTCCCCAGTGGTCCGTCCACTCCCACTCCCACTCCCGGGTTCCTGGCTCTCCTCACTCCCCGCCCCGCTAACGAACCCGTCAACAAACCCGCCGAGTCCTCAAGAGGCTCAAGCGAGTTTCTAAGTGCACAAGTCGGGACAGGCCAGGGCGAAGAGGCCTCCAAGGTCGCAGACAGCGAAGGCTCGGCTCCAGAGAAGGTCGAAATCGATCTGACCGAGTCTGAGGAGGTCGCCACACCTACAGGGCCAACTCGTTTGCCTGTGAAAGGTAAGCACCACACATGAAGTAGTCGTATCCACCCCATCGAAGAGTTGGACAAATGGATTGCCAATGTGGAGTTGTCGATCGAATGGGGGGAGGATGCCTTGATGGACTTGTTTTCGCAGATGGCACAGGTTAGTATGACGGCAACCCAAATTTGCGAGGCTCTTCGTCAATCTCGGCGCCAATTACGTTCCCTAAAGGCCTGGCGGGAGGAGCATTTCATCCCTGGTCCCTCTGCTTCATCTTAGTGTAGGAACGGTAGTTACCCCACTCCCTTTTTACTTCGTGTCTGCTGTCGTACCATAGATCGGCAGTAATATTATCTTGTGTGCGGGCTGCCTCGGAACACACTTCATTGGTAAGACTGGAAGGTTAGAATAACGTAAGAGACATAAGTGAAAGGAAGGAAGAACAAGCGGTATAGTACTGTCATCCTGACTGAGTAGGTAGCGGCAATTGTCGTTTTAGTTTTGGGCTGAACTCTATAGACGGTAAACAGTGAGTAAAACTACAGGTCAAGGAAAAGAGGAGGCAAGGAAATTTGGCTTTTAGATTTTTATGTCATTATATGGTTTTGTGTTTGGCTTTTTGTGTTGGTAGTTTGTATAGGTAAAGCATCTGTTAAAAGATAGACAAAGGACGAAAAGAAAAGAAGAGGAAAAGGAATGTAGGACGTAGGTTACTCATCTAACTCGTCCCCAAGGACACCAGCCAGTTCTGGGTCGGGAAGGGAGTCGTCTTCGAGCTGATCTATTGCAGACCTGTCGAGGCCAACCAGGTGGGTGACCTCGATATGGGACCTGTTTCTTGGGAAATAGGGGTATAAGCGAAAGGCGGCAAAGCAAAACCTCGAAACAGCACCATCGAGTTCTGCAAGGAGATAAGAACCGCCTTTGGTGTGGCGTACGACTACCATAGGACCTAGGTAACGAGGTTTGGTCTTTCAGTCCAGCTCTTTCTTGATGCAGGAATTTCTGACAAGGACCAGGGTACCCGGTTTGAAGTCAAAGTCGTGGATAGTCCTCTCGAATCAAGCCATAAAGTCCTTTGCCGAAGCGAAGCGGGAATTGAGGACTCGATTGTGTATTAGCGCTAGGTCTTCTGGGCGCTTCTGCAATTGCCGAGCGCGATTGGCAATGAGAGTGGTAGTAGAGTATGACTGCGCTTCGAAAGGGGTGAGAAAGGTTGCTTTGGCGAGGTCAAAAGGGAGTCTGGGATGGACACTGTGAGCCATATAGTAAGGGGAAAATCCCGTAGCCTTGTGAACCATAACCCTCTCTGCCCAGAATACAGACGGGGCCACCTCTGACCATCTTGAAGCTTTGCCCTCACAACTCTTAACCATCACTTCTCTGACATCGAAATGCCGCCGCTCCACAACACCATTTGCCTGCGAGTTATAAGGTGAGATACGGATATGCCGAACACCGTACGTCTTCGATAGCCAGTCAAGCACTAGAACATAAGGGCCGCCATTGTCAGTGACGACCTCTGCCACAGCACCCCATCTGCACAATATCTGCTCGAACAAAAATTTGCTGATCGACTTTCCAGTTTCGGATCGAAGCATGGCCCACTCTGGGTAACTGGTGAGGGAGCATCAGGCTTGAGTAATGTAGCGATACCCATTGGACTTCAGCATTACGAAGGTGTCGACATAGGCTTTGTAGAACAGGGGCTCAGGTATTGCCACGACAGGGGGAATGTGAATTCGATCTAGGCGGCGAATCTGGCATTCATGACATGTCTTGATGTACCAGCGAACATCCTGCTCAAGCATGGGCCACCAAAACCGTGTCAGCAAGCGCATACGGGTGGAGAAGATACCCTTGTGGCCTAATTTGTCGTGGGCCTGGCGAATGATTTCAAGCCGCTTGTGGCAGCGAACCATGAGTTGGTGGCGACCTTGGGGTTCTTTCCTCCAAAGCTCCCCACCCTTTACAAAGTACTGGGTTGCTAGCTGCACCAGACTCTCCAGCTCCTTTTCTCCCAACTCGTCCAGTGGCTTCTTCATTTCCAAGAACCTCCTCACAACCTCCAGCCTCTCATCCCTCTGTTTCGCCTTCTCGGTTTGCGGGATTTCTGTCTCGGTGCTTTCTGGTGGTGAACCAGTTGCCATAAATATTCTGACGTCCTGAGGCAAGATTTTAGATGAGTAGAATATGGATGGCGGAATTCCTGGAGGACGTAGCATCCGAGTTCTTGGCTCTCAGTGATTCACGAGTTCCATGGCAAAGGCTCCACACTCGTCTACCCAGTCTTCGTACTCTCCTTCGTCTATCTCGGGGTCTTCATCGGCTCTCGGTCTTCTTGACAACCTGTCAGGGGCAGCATGCTTAGCAGCAGGTACGTGGACCAGTTTGAAATCGAAGAGTAGAATACTGGCAATCCACCGGTTGATGGTGGCATTAGGCTGTAAGTCTGGATTGTTAATCATGCCTTTGATATATCTAGCATCGACTTCTACAACCAGGTTCCGCACTCCAAAAACATAAAGCCACACGTCATGCAGCACTCGAAACAGACCGAATAGTTCGAGTTTGGCTTGACTATACCACTTTTCTCGGTCGTTAAGGGTGATGGAGCTGAAGCGGGTGGGGTATCTCTTGGAATCTTCTCCCTCCTGCATGAGGATATAACCGATGGCAATGTTGGAGGTGTCGACAGCAAGGATGACTGGAAAGGAGGAGCCATAGTCAATAGGACGCAGCGCCGGGGAGGTGACTATAGCAGCTTTGAGGTAGTCCATTGCCACATGGTGTTCATCACAAAACTCGAATAAAACGTCTTTCTTTGTGAGCTCGACAAGAGGATGTGCATGCTTGGCGAAGTCTTTAATGAAGATGTGGCAATATGAACATAGACCTAGAAAGCCCCTAACTTCAGTGACATTAGCGCAGTAAGGCCAGTCTCTAATTTTTTGGACTTTAGTTTCGTCAGGGATTCTCCCATCGTACAAAACCTTATGCCCCACCACTACAATAGACAGGGCAGCAATAACGCATTTCTTGGCAGAGACAGTAGCTCCTGCATGGCGAAGCCGGTGAAGTACACGATTGGTATTTTCGAGGTGTTCCCAGATGAAGCGCTGAATGCTGGGGTTCTGCGGTATCGTTTCATAAGACCCGTCGGCATTTAGGTAGCGAGACTTAGGGCCTTTGATTGGGCAGTTGTCAATGAATGGGATAGAGACTTCAGGGATTTCGTCCTTTAGGATCCAACAGACGTCTCCATGAAATATTTGAACGGCATTAGTGTACCCCATAGGTAACTTTGTCAGCCTAAGGGTACCGATGGGGGTTTGGAAGGTAGTCAGGTCGCAGTAATCGTCATGGATGGCTTGGTGGTCGTAACCGACCATTAGGTCCAAGATCCCGTACACTGAGTGACAGGCGAAAGCTTCGGCAATCGAGTCGACGAAAGGGGGGACAGCTGAATCTTGGATAGAGACAGCATTTAAGGGCTGTAGGTCGTGAACGAGGCGCAGAGATTTCCCATCTTTCTTGACAACGCAGAACCACTTGGACCGATATGACGAGGTCGAGGGCTCGTAAACACCAGTGGCAATCTTCTCTTTAATTATTTGGACGATGTCTCGAAAGATGGCGGGTGGGATAGGGATGTTACGTTCGACCCAGGGTTTGTGGGGTAAGGTTGGGATTTTTAGGGGGGGAAACATATCTTCGTGAAAGGTTCCCCTTTCTGAGGTCTCCCAAGCAAAGGCGGCTTCGTGTGTTCGAACAAGCCAACAAACGAGATCCAACTCCACTGGCCAAAGGAACTTGGTAGGGTCGAGGTCGAGCTCTTCTGCCCTTTGAGTGGTAAATCTAGATCCTGGAACGAATAAAGGAGGGTGGTACGGTAATACAGGTAAATCTGCGAGAGGATTGCCGACCTCCCGATGCTCTACCCTGAATTCAATGGGCATTGCAGTTGGGATGGGCTTTACCTTCTTCGCTACAGGCTTGTATTTTAACATGTGGAAAACCGGGTCGTAGTGAAAGGTAGACTGTAGGGCTGAAAGGGTCAGTGGAGAAACCGTAGTACTAGTGGTAAACAGAAAGGGGTCTTTAGGCAAAATGAAACTGGAATCGAATGGATCAGGAGGCGCAATATCCGGGGTATAACTGAACAACAGTGCTGCTGCGGCATTTTCTTTAAAGTGTGTAGAAAGAGGGGAAGTAGAATTTCTCGAGGCTGAAAGTGAATCTGAGACATAAAGGGAACACACGGATACTATATTATCTTGGTCTCCTCGTAACCCTGTCGAGTCATCGACCATTGTTAAAAACCCTGTTCGCTCTCTTGGAGTTGGCGGCAGTGATTCTGGTGGGCGAAGTATTCTGCCTTGTCATCTGGGTTCACGAATCGGGGATACGGGTATAGACGATGTCAAGGGCAGGTGGGGATAAGTAACTGGCGACCTGAATTGGGGTCATGGATTTCTAGAGATTGTTCACTGTTGGGGAAGTCTCAAAGGATGCTGCTGAGGAGGCAGAAGAATGGGCGGCCTAATAAGAGGTCGAAAGGGGCTTTATCGACGACCTGAATCTGTAGGTGAGCTTCGACTGGCCCAATTCGAAGAGAGGCATTTTCGATGACACCTAGAGTGCTCTCTTTAGACTGGTTAGCAGCTTCTAACGTCATACACATGTCTGAACGGAGGGGGGCCCCCAAAGCCTCCCACAATTCCCACCTGAGGGCAACTACCTGACAGCCACTGTCGAGGATACACTCGACCTGAAGCTTGTCCATCAGGACACCGTCCACTGCACGGAGAGGGGCGGTGGCGAGACCAACACACTTTCCATCAGTATCCTTAACGAGGTATTGTTCATATGAGGCCCAAGTAGACAACGAGGACGATTCTGACGCAGTCTCAAGGCTACTGATCACTACTTTCTTTGTCATAGCCATCTCTTTTATCTGTTTGCGGATTTCAGGGCTGACTGCCAAAAGATCTTGGGTCGAGATTTCAATCTTGGCCTCTAAAACTTGGGACACGAGTCGTTTAGTGGCAGCAGCTTCATCAAAGCCGCTCTGGTAACGAAACTGAGGGGTGGGGTTGGACGAAGGTCTAGAGGTCGAAGGCTCAGCAGCATTAGATTTGGCCTGCGTCTCGTTACGTGCTGGCTGGGTGTTTGAAGTCGTGGTAGGTACAGGGTTGTTGGAAGGGGGAGAGTTGGTCATAGCGGCATTTCGAGGGCGACGAGCGGGGATTTCCACGCCATCAAAGCGGGCTGGTTTCTTCCTTTTGATAGCATTCTTGAGCTCCTCTACCTGAGCATAGGCTCTGGCGAGGGCACGCTTATCTTCTTCGTTGGCATTATCTTCTATTTCTTGGTCTACAAGGTATGACAAGGGGTGGACCTCGACCTGAAACTCGGCAGTGTCTTCTGAGCCAAAGAACATGGTATTGACGAGGTGGGGTGGGGTATCATGCCCTCTAGCTGAAGAGGCAGTACCTGGAGACTGAATAGAGATGAGATTAGCCGATGCCATAATAGACTCTCTAAGAGCCAGGAAGTTATCGATTTTCTCTTTGAAGTTCCGCCCTGCTGCTGACCTAGGAATGTCAGAACCGTCTTTCATGAAGACTTTACCGCCTATAAGCACGCATTTCCCTTGGCAAACATACTCTTTGCAGAGCTCGCACTCGGCTGTTCTATGGCCATCAGTTCCTCCACAGAAGAAGTAGCAGGGGTTGAAAGATCGGCGAAACTGCTGATCTGCGGGTTGAGTCTGGTGGCTGCCTGGGGCAGGGTCAGCGGCTTGGACATATTCCCTTTTTAGAATGGTGGGCGGCAAAGTTGGTTGGGAGTAGGATTCTGGGAATAAGGCTGAACTATCGATTTGAACAGCATTTCGGTGGGCCCCACTAAGGAGGTAGGTCGTGTGCTTGTAGACTTCATCGAACGGCCACGGGTCATCGATGTCATGGTCTAGGTCTTTGAGTTGGAGGCGAGTGGCGAGGCTGCTATGGAATTTCGGGGGAAATCCTTCGAGGAACTTCTCATTAACATAGTCGTCGGTGAGTCTCTTCTTCTTGTTAATTAAGGCCACAACTCGGCAGAATTCCCGCACATATTTGCCGAGGTCTTCTAGGGACGACATGGGTTTCTGGACTTGGTGGTGGAGAAGGGTCTCGAGGTCAGCTTTGGTATACTGCTGCCCTTTGACGTCGGCACCAGGGTAGAAACTGGTAACTTCTCTAGTAAAGTCATCCCAGTCATCACCCATAGCGGAGTCGAGGGAGGACCATAGCTCGGACTCGTTTCTGTCGGCATAGCGAATAGCCCACTTAATCTTAACTCTGTCAGTCGGTGATTCCCGTGTCAGTGCAGATCTGGTCGACGTCTTCAAAGTAGGCGCAAATGTCTTCTGTTTTTCCCGAAAACTTGGGGGCTTTGTTAGAACCCCTAAGGGGCATCTCGCGATGATTGGTAGTAGCGGACATGGCTGCGGGAAATGACCATGAGAGTGGAAGAGGGTACTGAAGAATTGGCGGGGAAGTATGGGCTAGCGGTAAAATGAGATTCTGTGAGGCGGTGAAGGACATCGATGGGAGAAGTTGTTCTGTGGCAAAGGTCAAAGCTGATGGAGAAACTGGAGGGGATAGGTCGGTAAGTGGTGATAATTCTTGACGATCAGGTGGTGGTGCAAAGGACTCATCGAGCTCAAAGGCACTGGGTATATCAACTATCGAAAGAGAGGGAGATTCTGGACGATGAGGGGATCCGACAGTGGAAAGCTCTATGTCTGGGGAACTAGGCTCTGGGATATTATGAGGGTTAGCAGCGGGTATGAAAATATCGGAGGAAGATATAGAAAGACGGCAGAAAGGCTCTAAGAGCTCTTCGAGTTCTGTTCTGTGGTGGGTAGGTCGTAGAGATCTCCTTTCCAGATCTACAGACCCCTCGCGGTGGGCTCCAAAATGATGTGGGCTACTCTTCTTGCGAGAGTGCTAAGAGAGATAAGAGGGGAAAGCTGTAGGTAAAACCTAGGCTCATCCCAAGGGGTCTTGAGTCAGAGGGAGACAGAAGAGGGGGATGTTAGGCAGTAAAGCAGGAAATATACGAAGGGGAAACTCGAGAGCTCATTGGAACTCGGTAGGCGGCAATAGTTAGCTTGTAGGACGGTTTATGGGATGTATGGGACTCGATGGCGGCGAAGAGGCGGCAACAGCAATTCTGGGACTCAGGGTACTCTTGAAAACTCGAAGATGGCTCGGGAGGGCTCTCTAGACTCGAAGGTGACTCTCAGATTCTCGCTGTGTGATGCCAAAAGGTGGGTGGTGTATTTTTCTAAGTAGACCAGGCTTTTGTATCGTAAGGACAGTGGTATCTAAGGTAAAATCCAGCATATTTCGGATCTGTCATACGTCAAAAGTAATAACAGACAAATCAAAGTCCGACGCTGGTACAGACACGTGCACGGCAGTGACAGTGGCGAAGGAAAAGCAAACAAAAGGGGAGAAGAGAAACACGAACTAAGACGGGGCGGCATTACCATATGTCTGAGAAACGGGACTGGGCGAGGGGAGCAGCATAGCCAGTGGGGGGGCTGCGGGGAAACGTAGTGACACGTGATGGGTGACGAGGTTGCTGGCGGTAATAGGCACGTGACAGAGGAAGCGTAGTGTAGACAGCGACACAATCCCATAACCGTGACAGGCATGTGATCTGGGGGGTGTGTGACCTGGCAGGTAACGAGAGCTGGGATTGCCACCGAGGGCTCTTCGCAGCCTCAGGGAGCCTAGGCTCCCTACATCGGTTAGATGTGCTCTCTGATGATGTCTGGAATAGATTCCTCTGGAGGGCCTAGAGAAAATACCTTTTCCATCACCTTTGTCCATTTCACGCTGAAGGTCGAGTAAAATCATTGACTTGCTGGGCCATAGGACCCATTGCATAACTCTCCCAATAGAACACCAACAGAGATGTTGTGATTCTTCCTCATACCACATTCTCCACTCCAGATCAATACTGTACTTAAGATCCTGCAACAATAGTATGACCCTAGGATCTCTTCATTGTTCACCTGTCTTCATTCTACTTTGGAGATATCCTGGTGTGCACCCAAGGCTTGTTTTGTCAGAGTTCCAAACTCCTTGGAAAGTGCTTTCCAGATGGCAGTTCCAAACCCAAAGAGAGGGGATGAATCTGGCAAACTTGATGAAGTCATAGGAAGGATGGGCTCTTCCTTTAAAGTAGAAGAAGATGTCATTAGTGAGGGTGAACATGGGGATTGTATGAATGGCTGGATCTTCATAAGTGAACGAAGGAATATCTACTCCATTAAAATTAGCAATGGCATGCAGAGTTGATGCAGGAGATAGCTTGGGAAGGCAATCAACAAAATAAGAATGAAACAACACATGAGTGCACAGATCATAAAAGGGTGAGGAAAAGTTGATGTTGTCAGGACATTTTAGATAACTCCAGGAAAACTCCATGAAGATTGCAGGGACAACAGAATGTTGGGGAGGCATATGTAAGAAAAAGGCTCTCTCATGATCTCCATAAGCTGCTTGTCTCCAATGGCTAGCCTTCTTGTGATATAGTTCTTTGATATATCCAATAATGTACTTGACATACCTAGCATGCAAATGCTCTTCTGTTGTACTCACCTTCTCCAATGCAATAGCAGTCTCATGCTCAACTGCAATTGGGAAGGGTCAGGAAGGCAAAGCAGGCTTGGTAATAAGTTCATTCTGGTTGACAATGACAGTGGACATCTGGATACCAAGATGTGTGTCAGCAAATGAACTTGAGAGGAGACAATGAAAGGACACAACTACAAGAGATCAAACTTGGCTAACCACTTCGGATCCTCATCATCCTCATTGGGAGTCGAAGGGGAAAGCTCAAGGAGGTCATTAGGACGTCCTCTGAGCAAATCTGGGTCAACCAGGTTCTCAAGAAAAGCACTAGGCCCAGAAAAGTGCTGGGGCCATCTCTGATAAAAGTTAGGGTCATCAAGGACAGGTCTCTGATGAACCAGTAACTCTATAAGATAAGGTGGCAGAGATATTGGATATCAAGGAACAGGGTCTAGGTCAAATTGATAATCTAAATCCTGAAATTTGTGTGCCTCATAAGAAGGCAGGGAAATCTGAGGAGGTTCCAGATCTCTGGCCTCAACGAGGACACCTACACGAATGCACAACTGACGATAGTGCTCCAAGAGAATACGATATTCCTGATAAGAGGAATATATGCCATGCCAGGTAGGGAGACCTAAAAAAGTACCCCACATCACAGTAGATAGAACCAATGCAAGATTAAAAGGACTGCCAACCACATTAACAACATATACTGCCTGACAAATGCCTAGAATGAATGAAAGCATCAAGGTGGCCAAAGCCCAACCTAGCACCTCAGGTCTGTTCAATGGCATAGTCAATGATGAACATCTTCCTCAATGATCTATTTGTCCATTAGATGATAAGCACCCATTTATGTGGGGCTCATAACCTATTGTGCAGAGGATCTGGGGTTTAGAAAGGGTGAGGGCTGAGCACTTGCCTTTATAGTTCAGTTGGTGCTTTGGACTTGAGAGTACTCAGAGAGTAGTTCTGAGTTGAGAATGAATATAAGAGATAAGCTCATTACATCCTGTGGTCTATCCTACAGGGTATATGTGAGTGGTGTGCATGGACCAGGTAGACTAGCACCACGATAAGAACTACCATAATTGTAAATAAGAGAACCTTCCATATAGGTACTACTCTGTCTTTCTACTAGGAACTAGTTATCCAGTAATCTGGTAGAAGAGAACACTGTAGAATAGTATGGAACAACTATTCTTAGAATAACAATTGCATGTAAGTGATAGTAGCCAGTAATTATTTCAACACAAGGTTCCTCTTTTTGCCTTTTTTGGTTCTTTCTTCTTTGGCTTCTTGCTGGTCCCTGACCCACTTCCACCCTATGGAAGTAGAGATGTCAGAAGCAGAAGAGGGAAGAAGGTTTGGATCACATACTGTGAGTCAGAGTTGTTTTAGACATGCATTGAGGGCCTTGTTGACAAGGTCCTTGGTACACTTATTGGGCATGGCATTGGCCAGCTCAACATCAGCTGCATCTTTTAACTTCTTCTTGGCATCCATTTTGTTCTGACAGGTGATGGATTTGGCATGATTGATAGCCAGAATCCAGGCCATAAATGGAGCCAGGTTAGGGAGGAATTGATCTCTAGTTGCAATAAAGGACTTAGAGAGCTCCCAGTGGTGGATGTCTGAGGTTCCAGGTGAAAACACTGGTACCTGATTAGACAGCTCCAGCTTCTTGGCCTCATTTTCCATAGATTTATACAAATCTGGGAAGAACTTGCCCATATCTGGCAGCAAGTCAAGATACTTGACCTAGGAGATATGCATCTGGCACCAGGGGGTCTGCTTCTGTGGAGGAGATGCTCTAGGGTCTACCATGACCTACCCTTACCTGTACCTATTTACATTAGGCCCCTTTAAATGAAAGCAGAGCATATCCTTAAGCACTTCTAATCTAGTGGAGTAGTGATAAGTCATGACACGGTGGGCCAAACGCTAATAACAACTCGGTAAGAAAACGAGGCAAAGACCTTCGATGACGATGATGGTGCGGAGTGTCGGGCGGACACACGAGCCGTGGCAATGAAACGATCTGGGCTCGGCAATCACATAAGGGTGACCCTGATCTCCCAGTTACCGGATCAGGCGTGCCCAACCCAACCGATTCTCCTTCCGTTCCCCGTTCTCCTTCTGTGGGAAGGCATTCCAGAATCGAAGTGTCTCGTCGCCAGCTCCCGTGACGATCGTCTCACCCTCGGGGCTCATAGCAAGGTAGAGCACATGAGTACCGGGGCACGAAATACGACACGTATCACGTACCTGACTACCCGTGTCAAGTTGGTTCAATATCCTCCCGTTGTATGTGTTCCAAAACCGTATATGTTTGTCCGGCGTGCCTCCTCCTGATACCAATACTCCCGATACGTGTGGATCCCAGGCTAAGGCCTTGACAGCTGCTGTACGGTCATGGAATTTCCACAGGGGTAAGTCCTCACCATCTGCGAACACAGATAAGCTCCCAGAGTGTGTGCGCGTCGTTCCGAGACTGACGCCAATCGCTGTACTCGCACTGCTACATCTCGATCCCCCGAGATCCCATATGCATACCTTGTTGTCGTTCCCACTGCTGGCGAGCATGGCCCCTGCTGTATGTATGCCAAATCCCGGGCCTAGACCTCCACCGTCGGTGCCGCTGTCGCCGCTACTCGCACCGGCACCGATGCTGCCGCCGACCGTATTCCCAGAACCAGTGCTCTACGTGGGCCACAGACTTCATGTTTATGGCCGGCACAGCGACGGAAGGGATGGGTGCCGGCTTCACGAACATCACGGTAGTGGACCATGCGATCATGTGACCCCGAACTGAGTACATCGGCATTCCACGATAGGGCACTGATGCACCAGGGGTAGGTTGGATTGTAAGATCCTATGAGGGATAGAGGAGCATCGTAAATGTGTAGTCTTCCAGAGAGGGTGCCCTGCCAAAATACAGTACAAGATGCAAGATATAGACGACGTGAAAGGAGCAGTAGCAACTAGTACCTTTTGTACCCAGGTAACAGAACTGACGGTGTTGCCTACATTGGAAAGATCGCACAGTTTGGCAACTGCGGTGTCGTAGGCAGTCCAGAGATACACACAAGCACCGAGACTGACGCAGAGGATGTTTGTTGTGCTCCAGTCAACGAGGTTGAGATAAAAGTTGTCTGCTAGATCGGGGGCGTCGAGAACACGATATGGCGTTTTGCAAACAGCACGTGGCTGACGGGGAGGGGATTCAAGCAGCTGACGTGAAGAGGCATGTACGAGGGACATAGAGTATACTTTGTCCGTAGGGGTGTCTAGACGGAGGGCAGGTGTTGGTGGGCCGGAGAAGGGGGAAGTGTAGTGGAGGATGCGGTGCCTTGTTAGCATGAATGGGGGAATGGAAGAGGTGGGCTCGGCTGGAGGGCAAGACGGGGGCGTGGGTCTGTTGGCAGACGGGGGCGTGACCTCAGTGTGCAGGATAGAGGTGAAGATGGCATTGACTTGTTCTGTTGGAGGTGTCAGACAATCACGGAGACACAGTCAGGAGTTAGCAGGTGCCTTTGAGCGCGTCAGGCTCAGACAGGATGATGCGTTCCGAGGGCGTGCATGGACCCGAGTCGTCCAGGAGATGGTACGACGTGCGCGTGTTGCCCGTGGCGTGGGTTGGCACGAACCGATCACCATAGTTTGTCGGACAACTGTCGAGCGGCGAGTCTGGCCCGGTGCTGTCACTCCTCGTCGTGTGTGGTGTCGCCACGGTAGGACGTGCCTCAAGCGAGGGTGTGTTTAGTCCGAATATTCTGGGCTCTATTCGTCGCGGCGCCTCGTTGTCCTCGGTTTCAAAAGCACGCAGACGCTTTCCAAACGGCGAGTTTTTGAGGGCGAACATGTCATCACGATACAACGTTGGCCTCCCCTGAGAACAGGAACGAGAACGACACATCGATGAGGTAAGCACAAATGTACCTTCTGGTTATAAGCACGCTACTGGTAGCAGGTGACTAGAGTTATTTACTTGGCCACAGCCATTTTTTTTACTCCCACAACACGTCAGCGGAATTTAGGCCAGTCCTAAATGTTATGTGAAATGCGACATTCGTCGAAGTCCATCAGGTCGCGCCTCTTGATATCGGATGCAGCATAAGCCAGTACCCCGTCCATACCTTGTGTCTCATCCAAGTCGCCGTAGTACGGAGGTCCCTGGTTCATGAATTTCTTATAATAGTTCAATGCGACATTTTCTTCTTCCTCTTCTTTCTTCCTGCTTTGGAAAAGTTCACGAACCCCGGGGAGGTCTTTGGCACGACCAAAGTATCTGTTGGAGTGCATATCGTTAGCATACCGGAAGTGAATGATGGTCAAAAAAGGTATGAACATACTGTATCCCTTCGTCCCCGGTACCTCCTTCCCATCGTCGTCCAGCATTGCAACGTTCCTCCTATAGTTTGCACCTCCAAGGGAGATAATTTGATTTTCCCAGTGCCTCTTCTCTCTTAGTAGCTTGTTGATTTCGTTGTTTAGGTCTCGCGCTTCGTAACCCGTCAACCCAGCTATACTGTCGGTCAGTCACGTACGCTGAAGAGACAGCGACCGATACAAGATACAGTCTTGAATTTTAGATACCTTCCGGCTTACCTCTCTCAGAATCTCTCCGCGCCATCTTCCGCACTCCCGCAAGCTCTTGCATGCGCTCGCCATTTTTGGCCATCGGTCTGCTCCCTCGTACCGAGACCAAGTTCGGCGGCTTGTGCCTCACGAAATCGGTAGAGCATTGACTGTGCTTTTTCTTCATTTCGTGCCTGCAGAGAGCGTGAGTTATATGAGTTCCGAAATGAAAAGGATACTCGCCATGACTTATACTGACTTTCGAGTCGTATGTGGTGGATGTGGATGTCCGTGTCTTGCTTAGTAAGCGGGCGGTCACAGCAAGATATCCCACCGATACTCACGTCTCTAGCACCTTGTTAGTAATCCATTCGACGCCTTTTCCTTCTTTCCGAGTGCCTGGTTTCCTTTGCTTTCTGCTTCAGTCATGACCATGACGAAGCCTACGTTCTCTCCTGCCATCCTTTTCCCTAATAGTGTGCTTGCCCAGTCCCTCATCGTCAGCACGCCGTGAGTTCGATCCCAGCAATAACCCTGTGATAACTATCGTTGCGTTCTCAGCACGCCGTAAGTTCCATCCTCGCAATGGCCCTATGATGACCACCGTCGTATTCTTATTGTCAGAGTCCCAATTACCTGTAGTGGCGGAACTGGCGAGTAGCTCATGTATGCCTTCTCTACCCCTTACACCTTTCGCCGGGTAGTCTCAGAAACTAGCCACTTTAGGGCGCTCGGAGTGGATACCTCATTTTCTTGCGTCCTAAAACGGAGATCCCGACGTTGCGTGTGGTGGAGACTGAAACGTCCGGTGCCGAAACTAACCATTTGGTATGTCGTGATGTTCCATTCTATGGTTGACTCGTCTACCATGTGTGTGCACTGTACTCTCTTACAAGAGGTAAATGCCAGCCCATTTTGGGACGTTCCTAACTCGGACACTCGAGTAGCAATACTGTGCCCAATCGCCGGTCACGACCCAAGCCGCTCCGCCTGCGAGAACCTTGGCGATGGCTCGATACGAAGGTAGGACTTTTCCTCACGGATTCTGGGACGTTGGCGGGAAAATTAGTGACAGAGGGCCGAGGTTTGAGAGGAACACCGATTATATAACAGTGACTGAGGTTAGGGTGCGCAGACTGCCTTTTTTTGTTAAGTTCCGCTGCGCATTACGCAACGATGGTTGAGCTCGCCCATGAGTGGGAGCGGCAAACCTGCAAAAGTATCAAATGGATATGGGTAGAACACAGCTTACTGAGTGTTCCCAGCGAGTAAGAGAGCTTTGAATAACCCCCATCTCTCCAGCAGACCTCACTATGTATGCAATAGGTCAGTACGTTTACAAGAGTTCCAATCGTGGCTTGACAACACCAGTTTCCCGACAAACCTCAGAAGGTAATTCAAAGTTACTCTTCAGGAAGTCCACTTAATCGGAAAGGCATAAAATGAATTACAATCTGCAAGACAGTCAGATATACACTAGCAGATTGCAAATAACATGCTCCGTCTCATCCATTTCCCCCGCATTGAGTAAGAGGAGACTTAAGAGATGCATATGTTAGATGCAACTGAGAAGGTGGATGGTGTACTGTACCTCAAAAGCTCCACCTCTCGATGGAGAGTGATGATGACCTTGCTACCTTCACAGCGGAATTCGAGGGCATCGAAGGAATATCCGAGCACGACGTTTTTCCCGTCGAGCTTCAGTGTCAACGAGCCTCCAATGAAGGGTGGGTATCCGATGGTAAGCGTGACGCCATCGCACAAGTTTCCAACAGTCTTGGCAATTTGAACTTTGCCGACAAATGGGATGTTAGCGTAGACCTCGATGACGATCCTGAGGTTCTTCAGGTCGATGGTAATGTCAATCTACAAATAAAAGCCCGTAAGCGGGGCAGTAACGTCGCGGGTACCCAAGGAAGAGTCACCTCGATAGGACCAATGACGATCTTGTAGGTCTTGGCGTTCTCGTCGTTGCTTTCAACGGCATAGACGAAAAGGTCACCATGCTCTGTCTTGATGCCCTTCACTCTGGACTCAAAGTCCTGGATGGTGCCTTTTGGTATCAGTAACTCGAAGTCAGCCACAGCTCAACCCAGCGAGTGAATGCAAAATGCTCACGGATGACATTTAATGCGTACGATAAAAAGAAGTGAAAATCCACCTGTTTAATCCAAAGAACACTTACTTTCGCCAGAGATGATGGTGTTGTCGTTCAAGTCCTGGAACTGCTTGAAGGGGGGTTCAGCAAATGATGGCATGGTGCTTGTGTGCTACTGGGCTGGTGCTTTGTGTTGGTGCTGAGGGTAGACGACACTTTTCCAAGTCACATTAACCTAAGCGAGTGCACCCTGGTGGTGCACTGGAACATTTCGAAAGCGAAATGGTCGTGGCGTCTGTACTGTGAGGCTGCGTAAGGCTCTTCCTTTACTTCTTCCATTCTTCCTTTTTGAAGTTGACTCGATGATTCCAGTCCACACCCTGTGATGGTGGACACCAATGATTTCATTGCTCCTCGGAACGGCTTCGCTATGCCTTTCCGTCATTTCGTTTCTCACTTGATGGTCGTGTTGGATCGACTTGGAATGTCCTTGCACGCACGAACGACTCTTATCGAGTACGCAACCCTCGTGCTTGACATCGCTAGGCTCTAACCACCTTCACAGTAACAATCTTCGTGCATTCTCAGCGCACAGGAATATCGCTTACCGCCTTCTTTCTCCAACAAAGATTGCCAATGCCATCGACATCTCCATGACCGCTGACACTTGTGTCTTCACTCGCCTCTTCCTCATCTTCCACGGTATTTCAGATGATGACCTTGGGTTGTTTGCCAGTACGGGCGAAAAGGAGGCTAACTCGCACAACTGGAGAGAGACCGTCAGATGGTCTGATAACTCGAGAGACACGTCGTTGTTCCGTGTCCTGGAAACCTCGGTCTGGGGAATTACTTGAATGATAAACGGCTACTATCTTGCAGCTGGTCTGCCAGTTCGCTTTCACATTTGGCTTTTCTCATTTCCTTCCAGGGGTACGATACTTCACATCACGTTGGTCTTTTTATATCCTCCTTTTGCCGTGATTCATATCTTAGAGCCACGTCCAAGGCGTATCGGTATTGTTCTGCTTTCACTGCCACTGTAACTTCTTTTTTTTCGCTGCTGTACTCCCTTTTCGGCCTCTCTGTGTTGCGCAGAGTGGCAGGTAGTGCCTTTTCTAGTCGTTTATCCATTTTCTGTTCATTTCTTCTTTCTCTATCGACTGTATCCACAAGATTTTCACCTTCCATCTTATGTCAACGAGTAGCAACCACTGGAATTCGTATGCACCTATGGCTTTCTTTTACAATATGTCGACACTCTATGGTTTGCAACGATAGGCCCACTACCGATCGCCCACAATCGTTGGTGGACGAGTTACACGCACGCTGTGAATAACAATTGTCTAGTTCCACGGAGCTCGTAATAGCGTCTGCTAGTACTGTATGCGAGGTTAGAAAGAGCACTGTAGGGATGAGGAGTCCAGGCTAGGAAACGGTCATCACTGGACTACAGCAGAGCTTGATCATCACCGGACCACGACCGCTCCGCAGGATGGCATGTGGCAGAAAAGTGTACTTCGGCAACAGCCTCCATTTCTAATTTCTCGATGTCTTATTGATGGCGTCGTGGCAAAAATGTGACATGACCATCTGCGTCGTAAAAGAGCGGCCCGAGCGTGTTTGGTTGCTGCTGTTGGTTGACCGCCAATGCTGATGTTGATAGCGTTTGGTGTTTAGGCTTTCAATGAAGAGCCTGTGCACGACTCCGCAGGTATGTCAACGCTGGCAGCAATGTACGGATCTAACAGCAGACCAGTTCATTGATGTTACGAGCTGCTCGAATGTGTGCAAGAAAGAGACGCTCACAGTAATCGGAAACCGTTTATTTGATAATCACCCGATGGGACCCTCTATAGAGGCTGAAATGTGAGTAACGTCGGTGAAATTAGCAGAAGGAAGACGACTGCGAAGGTACGTGGAGTAGTCTCGGTCCAGCGGCTACAAATCACTTAAGGAGATGCACAGGCAGAAAGAAAGAAAAAGAGGTGTGCTGAGATGCCGCGGGCCTCGGACTTGATCGATGCTTTGAACTATGGATCTAGACAATTTTTGTCATGTAGAGTTGCGACCAAACCTTTGAAGCTTGCACCAAGGACATGCAGTAACATAATGAGTTCCTCGATCCGGCACCTCATCTTCTGCTGCGGTCGTTGGACCTACACATGTCTCCAGATATGCCATAGAACCGGGCAAGGTTCAAGTTTGCGCATACCAAGAAGGTTAAAAGATCGGTTAGCGTACCGTACTTGTTCATGTGGATGATAGAGCCTAGTTCTTAGAGGCGATATGGTCCATGAACGGGTTCAAAACGGCCTAGGTCAGGGACGGGCCGGGGACGAGGCTTATCAAGTGTCTCTGCGCATCGCGTGAATACGACTCAGCGGAGCCAACTGGATGGTTGCGCTCTTTGGCGACGATCGGGCGCGCACGATCGGAAACATACCGCACGCATGTGTGTATGCAATGTGTCGGAGGAAAAGAACCAGGAGCACCGCTCATTGAATCCGAAGTGAACCGGCACACGCTAGTATTTGGGGCATCATACGGTACTCCTTGCCAATATCTGCAGGTAGTACATGATAAGAAGCAGCGAGGGAAGATGAGTGGTCAATGGATGGATCATACTCCATAACAGATTGGTGATCGAGACACATCCGCGTCACTGCTCCAAGTACGGTACGGTCGCTCCCATCGGATCCTCCACCCTAATGTCGTGGAAAGTCGGCCATTCTGCTGCAAAGAACTCGGAATGCGTATCGGAGAAGAGTACGGTTGAACTGGCCCATTCATTGACAAGGTTTATTTCAAACACGTCCGTCCTTCGCATGTTTCCTTCCAGATGAGAGAAAAGGGTCCAAAAGTCGGATCTGAATAGTTATTTCGGGACGCGGTGAAGCAGTCTTGGTCTGAGGGAACTCCCACAACGGCCCGACGGCCCGATAGTGTGTGTGCTTGCTTATCAACAAGCGCCTTAATATCGACCAATGACACTCCGTAGCGCCACGCCGCATGCACTGTCTGTAACTCGGACCACACGTTTTCTGCCTCCTACGACATCCGAAAAACCCTACCATCTCATTATTCATGCCGCCTGCGCGTTCCAAAAGATCCCAGCGTGCTCGCAAGCCGCCTTACTCGGGTGGCAATGGAGCTACTCAACCAAGTACGCCCCCACTAGTACTGACATTCACACTTGTATCAACTGAAGTGACCGTTGAAGACTCTGGTTCTCCCTCAGATAATGGGGGTGTTTGCGACGCCTCAGCGACCGAAACCATTCGCCCAGGCACTTCCCCCAGCTACGGACACGTGGGAGTTCCTGTTCTCGCCCCTACAGGAGGTGAATACTCGTGCTTTTATGTGCTTTAGCGTACTTGGTTACTACTTTTCCGGATTTGCCAACTGGTCCGGGCGTTCTTACTCCTGCATTTGCCGATGTTCAACCTATGGCAGCACAATGTCCCGAGGGCAGTGTAGATGTTTCTGCACTTGCACACGTCGAAGAAGTACCTTTGGGCAAGCGTTTTACTACTGACGAATATGATCAGATTAACAACATCAGCTACTAGGGTCGTCATCCTCTCCTTTTCGCTTAGATCCTGCGAAGGCTAAAGAGCACATCAATCGTATCCGGCGTTTTCGCATTCTCGTCATGGGCAGAGCAAATGCAGGTAAAACAACAATCTTGCAGAGGGTTTGTAACACTACGGATCGACCAGAAATCTTTAATGGAAAAGGGGAGAAGGTATGCATATCGCACGTAGTGTTTTCTCGAGATTAAAAACATATTCGGCTATATTCAGGTAGACGCTACTGTGGTGCAGGGCTCGCTGGAGGTGAGGCTACTCTGAGTGTGTGTAATATATGTTGAAGGCATCCAGCGTGGTTACCACAACATCGAGGATGAGTTGGTCTTCCAGAGTAATCCTCGATTTGTGTTCCATGATTCATGTGGATTTGAGTCTGGGAGTGAAGAGGAATTTGACAGGATGAGGGAATTTGTAATGGAGCGGGCTAAAGCAATCAAGTTGGAGGAGAGAATCCATGCCATTTGGTAACCTGACTGACACACTAAGCATATGGAACTGGTTCTAACCATTGGTGTAGGTTTTGTGTTCCTTTGAATGACAGCCACAGGATGGTCATGGCTGCTGAAAGAAAATTTTTTGATAACTGTGATACAGGGCATGGTAAGTAGATATACAACCTGTGTGGTTGTGTGGATCTAGGACTTTTGACAGTGCCTGTGATTCTGTTGGCAACAAAGGCAGATACCTTGGAGCTTCAGGCATTGGAACAGATAGAGGACCAAGGGTTGATTGTGGATGATGAAGGGGTTGAAAACTTGCAAGAGGAAATTCTGAACAACAGTATTGAAAAGCTGAAGGATTGGCTGGGGAAAACTATGTTTCCACCACATGATTATCTGTCACTCACTGGTCAGTACCTGGCATCATCCTATATGGCAGGTTGGTTGAAAAAAATTATTGAAGGAATGCAAAAAAGGGGTGCAGAGTGCACACCTCTGCTAACATGCACAGCAAATACTTTGAAAGAAGAAGGATTGCAACAACTACTCATATCAACACAGCAGTCCAACCTGGGGTTGTGTGTGAAATTTGCTATCAATGGGTGAGTGGTAAATTTGAAAATCTGAAGTGAACCAACACATGGAAGCACTTTGAGGAAATATATGACTGGGCAGGGTGGCAAGACTCAACCTGAAAATGTTGCATTTGAACTGTCAAAATGGTTTCCATATGTAAGGAAGGGAGAATTGAACAAATATAGTGCTGATTATTTAATAGAGTGTGCGGAATTGAAAACATTACAGGGTCATCCATACTAAATCTAACTTTTACGATCCAATCTTGCCCTGGTTGACAGTATGTGAGTGTATGCATGATCCATGATGGTGGATGCATGCTGACCAGGTTCACTGCCTCCCTGTTGCACTTGGGCTCATAGGGAGTGAGTGGAGTCATGGCAGGTGGTGGTGGATGGATGCTGACCATGTTCACTGCCTCCCTGTTGCACTTGGGTTCATAGCTTGTGAGTGGAGTCATGGCAGGTGGTGGTGGATGGATGCTGACCATGTTCACTGCCTCCCTGTTGCACTTGGGTTCATAGCCAGTGAGTGGAGTCATGGCAGGTGGTGGTGGATGGATGCTGACCATGTTCACTGCCTCCCTGTTGCACTTGGGTTCATAGGGAGTGAGTGGAGTCATGGCAGGTGGTGGTGGATGGATGCTGACCATGTTCACTGCCTCCCTGTTGCACTTGGGTTCATAGCTTGTGAGTGGAGTCATGGCAGGTGGTGGTGGATGGATGCTGACCATGTTCACTGCCTCCCTGTTGCACTTGGGTTCATAGCCAGTGAGTGGAGTCATGGCAGGTGGTGGTGGATGGATGCTGACCATGTTCACTGCCTCCCTGTTGCACTTGGGTTCATAGCTTGTGAGTGGAGTCATGGCAGGTGGTGGTGGATGGATGCTGACCATGTTCACTTCCTCCCTGTTGCACTTGGGTTCATAGCCAGTGAGTGGAGTCATGGCAGGTGGTGGTGGATGGATGCTGACCATGTTCACTGCCTCCCTGTTGCACTTGGGTTCATAGGGAGTGAGTGGAGTCATGGCAGGTGGTGGTGGATGGATGCTGACCATGTTCACTGCCTCCCTGTTGCACTTGGGTTCATAGTTTGTGAGTGGAGTCATGGCAGGTGGTGGTGGATGGATGCTGACCATGTTCACTGCCTCCCTGTTGCACTTGGGTTCATAGCCAGTGAGTGGAGTCATGGCAGGTGGTGGTGGATGGATGCTGACCATGTTCACTGCCTCCCTGTTGCACTTGGGTTCATAGGGAGTGAGTGGAGTCATGGCAGGTGGTGGTGGATGGATGCTGACCATGTTCACTGCCTCCCTGTTGCACTTGGGTTCATAGTTTGTGAGTGGAGTCATGGCAGGTGGTGGTGGATGGATGCTGACCATGTTCACTGCCTCCCTGTTGCACTTGGGTTCATAGGGAGTGAGTGGAGTCATGGCAGGTGGTGGTGGATGGATGCTCACCATGTTCACTGCCTCCCTGTTGCACTTGGGTTCATAGTTTGTGAGTGGAGTCATGGCAGGTGGTGGTGGATGGATGCTGACCATGTTCACTGCCTCCCTGTTGCACTTGGGTTCATAGGGAGTGAGTGGAGTCATGGCAGGTGGTGGTGGATGGATGCTGACCATGTTCACTGCCTCCCTGTTGCACTTGGGTTCATAGTTTGTGAGTGGAGTCATGGCAGGTGGTGGTGGATGGATGCTGACCATGTTCACTGCCTCCCTGTTGCACTTGGGTTCATAGCCAGTGAGTGGAGTCATGGCAGGTGGTGGTGGATGGATGCTGACCATGTTCACTGCCTCCCTGTTGCACTTGGGTTCATAGGGAGTGAGTGGAGTCATGGCAGGTGGTGGTGGATGGATGCTGACCATGTTCACTGCCTCCCTGTTGCACTTGGGTTCATAGTTTGTGAGTGGAGTCATGGCAGGTGGTGGTGGATGGATGCTGACCATGTTCACTGCCTCCCTGTTGCACTTGGGTTCATAGCCAGTGAGTGGAGTCATGGCAGGTGGTGGTGGATGGATGCTGACCATGTTCACTGCCTCCCTGTTGCACTTGGGTTCATAGGGAGTGAGTGGAGTCATGGCAGGTGGTGGTGGATGGATGCTGACCATGTTCACTGCCTCCCTGTTGCACTTGGGTTCATAGCTTGTGAGTGGAGTCATGGCCAGTAATGATGAATGCTGCTGACCATTATTCCTTTGCCTATTTCAATCTGTCCTTCAGATGGTGAGTTATTTGTGATGTCCAGATCTTGCACATCATTTTGACATGGAATAGATGGTGAGATGAATCAATTTCTGTATGTTCAGGCCATTTTAAATACAACAACCCACAGGATGTGGGTCTTTCATTGTGAAAGCATTTTCCTCAGCCTATTTTTCCTCATTCATTTGTCAGAATGTTAGTAATGATCTTTGTTTAGCACTGTTCACAACTGTTAATCTCTTTTTTGCAGGTTGTATGTTATGATCTCAGTTTCCTGTACAGTGATTTCCAACAATCTTTACAGTTGGTTTGTGGCCTTACACTCTTAGCCATATTGAATTCTATGGTCTATGGTTGTCTCATCAGGTTGTAAGTGTCATGTCTATCTTAGTTCTTCTGAAAAAGACTGATTCTTTGATTTAAAATATTGTAGCCTTCCATCTCCTCTGCTTCACAGTCCCTCAGGATGCCTATATTTTCCACCTCAATGCAAAATTCGAGACAATGCACTGCTGAAAATGGCATTGGTGAATTATATCTGCTCATGGTTAGATGAGATGACACCACTTATGGTTGCAGGTGCCGTACTTGTATTTGAGTACTTATACTTCTTGCTGCAGGCCAGAAATGGAAGGCAGGATTTGCAGGAAGACCTGACTTCAGCTGTGGAACAATATCAAAGTTCAGGTACCTGTGCCAAAGTTAACACACTCATCCAAGAAGCATTTGAGAAGTATGGTGACAATGTGGATGTTTTATGTCCTATCCTTGTGCATATTGCACAACAGAATCAGCTATGTAAGATACTATTTCCCTTGTTTTCATCTACCCCTCACTATTGCACCCAGCAAAGATGCTGAACCACAAGGGTTGACTGAGGCTGCTGTGACATCTTCAGTTCTCTATCAGTTAAGCACATCCCAATATTTTCCAGGATGGTCATTCATTTTTTATTTTTGAAAACCTTCATCAGTGCATGAAACTTTCAAGGAGCTGGCTTTGTATTTGTGGTTTTGTAATATTTCAGGAAAAATGTTGTTGTTCCCAAATGGTTTCATGTAAATGGCTGTTTCAATTCTCATGTCCACACCACATTCTCAGTATAAACACTTCTACAAGAAAACTTGTCTATCTACATGCCATTGTTCATGAGCATCACATGATTATGTGCATCAGAGGTAAAGTCTAATATTCTTACCCATGCCCAAGAGGGTCTGGGGATGGACGTGCCTCCTAAGGATGGATGCACCTTAATAATGTAATCCAAGGTAGCATGGGCATGCTACCAGTCATGCCTGCCTAATTTGGAAATATTTTTTGAGACTGGCATGCAAACCCCTTTGGAGATGGTGTGCAATGGTGTAGATGGTCAGAGATGGTGTGAATGAATGGCAAATGGTCAGAGATGGTGTAAATGATTGGCAAATGACCAGCAGGTATCAATGCCTTCCTAATGACCAGTCATGCCTTCCAAATATAGCAGGCACGAGTGGTCGTGCCTTCCTAATATTTAAAGGGGCCTAATCTAATAATATGCTTTCCAGAGTCAAGCTTGACTCCGCAGACCGGTCTGCAGACTTTCCCACAGACCACCACTTTTTCCCACAGACTACGAATTGTTCCCACAGACTTTCCCACAGACCACTAGTTTTCCCACAGACTACCAGTACTTTCCCACAGACTTTCCCACAGACCACTAGTTTTCCCACAGACTACCAGTAGTTCCCACAGACTTTCCCACAGACTACCAGATGTTCCCACAGACTACCAGTTTTTCCCACAGACTTTCCCACAGACTACCAATTGTTCCCACAGACTACCTGTTTTTCCCACAGACTTTCCCACAGACTACCAGTACTTTCCCACAGACTTTCCCACAAATCACTAGTTTTCCCACAGACTTTCCCACAGATCACTACTTTTCCCACAGACTACTTCCATATATGGAAACTTTCCCACAGACTTTCCCACAGACAACCTAATAATCTCCTCTGGGCACCAGACCCTCTGGTGCCAGATGCATCTTACACAGCCACTGGATACATGGAACCAGTGCATGAGGTGCCTGGGTCTAGCCCTTTATTACACATGGTTTTCTGGACCAAATGGGGGTCTGGTAGAAGGCTTTTGCTGACCAGGGTCCAACTAGATCTAGACCCAAGATTCTAGATTGTGCCTGTACAGACCACAGCCTGGGTCTTCTTTGAAATAGCTTAATTGGTGACATGACAAATGTCAAAGCTTATCCTCCAATCAGACCTTGGAGATAAGTTATCTAAAGTTTGATGCCTCATGGTTAGGGTCATTTTTCTTGCTCTGCAGGTTCTGACAGAACTATTGCATCATAGATAAGGTATCTACCCTAGATGTAGAACAAAAGAAATGCCAAATTAGAAGAAACTATTGTTCCAAAGGAATGGTAAGGCCAGGCACAAGGTTGGCACCACCTGACACCTCCCAACAGGAGCTCTGGGCTGTGTGGAAATGTCACTGGTGTAGTAGCCCCTGTTTTTCCATCAGATGTAGAGGAAAGGTTGCACTTTCTATCCCATTGTTAACTGCTTAAGGCAGAAGACTCCTGTCTACAGTGGCTTCATATATAAGGTGATACAACAGCACTGATGAGACTTCAAGTCAAAAGTGCTATGCTTGTCCTCTAGTTGGACACCACCCTTTGCTCTATCATCTTTTCTCATCAACTCCCAACCTGGCCCCTGACCTAACCTAACCTGAGAAGTTAATGCACCTGCCCTGCTTCCATCTGCCTTCTACAACCTCTCCAGATACCACTTTATGCAGATATTTGATTATGGAGAGTCCTTTGATGAGTCTGCATGGCAGTTCCCATTCTCAACTGCAGACATGCAGAGGCTTGTGTTAGGGAAGGAGGCATCACAGCATGCCATCACCCTACTCATAAGGTCGATGGGTTCTCTCATGCACTCACTTCATGGACACCCTCTGAGTTATCACTCACATATGCACGGTCACATACACCGCACATGTAAACGTGATTTCGTGGGACTCATAGCCCTCGTGACACAACATTATGTCTTTGATTACGAACGTTGGTCTTCATTTCCATCACAACGATGGGGCTCCCATTTACTTCCAGGGTATCAATACACAAGTCGTCACTCACTGTTTCATTTGGCATCTACCTCATGCAACGACACAGGTACTCATACACACTTCATGGTGCCGTGTAATATGCAAGCCTGCAGGTTACTTCGTCGAATGCCATTGATGTACACATACACATCATTGTCAGGTTACAATGCTTGTAGTCGCTGCTGTTAACAGTTTGGAGGATGAGTGTGGTGGGCCTGACTCTAACCTCTGTACTACTGTGCTCTATCGAATGTTTGCTGTTTGTTCTCCGTACAATCATTTACAGTTCAGAAACATATATATAATGAAACTTCTTACCTTCAGAGGTGTACACCACATCCAAAGCTAGTCTCAGCATATCTCCTAGAATCTCGATGCACAGCTGCGTGAATAATCCTCTGCGCAGTTCCACCACACCGGGAAGTGTTGCGAGCCAACTGCTGTACTGCGATAATCACTGTTAGCGGGTCGAGCTCCGCAAAAAGCGAGAGGATACCTTGTGGCGTGACGAGGAAGCATGGAAGCATGATCGAAGTTGGCTTGTGCCTATAGTTCACAGCGAGGCAGAGCAAGAGTCATCGCTTCATCTCCGTTTCCTGGCCCAGGGAAAATTTAGTCCCTTGTCAAACCGGGTTACTGCAAGGTGTAACGGCCGTTCCGCAGAACCCATCAGAGTTTTAATCAGACTAGAGTCATGGAGTTAAATGTTTGCACTGAGCCTGGATGCACACCACGGTATATGCTCTCAATACTCGGGAGTGTTGTGCAAGCATGGTGTGGCTGTGTCGACGTGTCGTCTTGCCAGTTGCCATAAACCGTTGCCGCTAGGCCGCTGTATCAAATGCATAACGATGAATTTTTGACGTTTCGCGACCGTCCGGGGGGTATCTCACGTCGCTAGTCAGTGTTAGCAAAGTTCCAGAGAAGTCTCGCAAGCTTGCGAGGTGGTGGAATGGGAATAGTGAGTATAGAGGCTTTGCTGCCTCTTGTTTCGGATCTACTGATGTTTTCAGCTTTCATCTTGATCCTACTGCATTGGCAAGAGTCCGTGAAGGTCGAAGTAGCACGCGTGAGACCATTTGGGGGCCGTTTGGATGGCGCAGGTGAGTTATTTGGCCGTTCGGCCCTGTGTTCGTTATCTCGCCTCGTACCGCTGCTCACAGGCAGCTGTTTGGCCACAGGTATGTTTGTTGGCCATTTCGCTTCGTTCAGCGCTGATCCAGGAGGCACCCCCTGCTGCCAGTAGGTGCTAGCGACGTTCCAGAATTGTTTCGAGGAGTTGGAGAGTGTTTGAAGTAGCTGCATAGGAATGCCTGCTGTCCGGTACGTGCACCTCTCGTTTCGATTCATCTTGCACGCCTGATCTCATTATAGTGTACCTCCGTCGTCCATAACCCTCCCATAGGGAGTATGAACCATTTCGAGGGCGTGAAGAGGGGCGTAGATGGCCGCATGAGCGCAGTAGGCATTTCGCCTCATAGGAGCACCGCTGACACTTTGGGCGGTCCATTTGATCCTTCCACATCGAGGGGAGCCCCTGGATATCCTAGGAGTATGCATGAGGTGATTGGAGGGGGTTTTGGCAGCGCAGGTAAGCCATCTGATCGTTTTACCCCCTCAGTGTGCCGACTCCCACGGTCAGCTAGCATCGGTTTTCTGACTCTATGCGAGTCGCCGAACTCGCTGCTAATTGCACTGTCACCCCCACCACGGACTGCTACATTATCAGGGTCCTTTGGGGTCGTATCCTGATGTGGTAGGTGAGTTTGCATCTTCCGCTGTGTTGGCGCTGATGGCCCTTATCTCCAGTCTTGTCGTCTTTGATTCGACATCTGCACTATCTCCCCACTCGGCTCTAGCAGTGCTATGCACCCCCTTCCCCAGAATCCTATTAGATGGGTTATCCCAGGTAGGTCATCCCATGTAGATTTGATACTGCCCTTCAGACGCACAGTTTCGATTGGGTTGAGGTCGCTTGGTCTGCGGTGGTCTAGAAATAGGATCGATGCCATTTAGATGCATCTCAGGTGCTGCAGGTAGGCCGCTTGGTTGTATGGGTTGAAATTCTGACTGGTCGTGTCACTCATTGACACATTGCATTGCCCAGTATCAGGCTCGGATGGCTGCACGTTCCAATAGGGTGGGTCGGGTGGCATCATGAGTACACGCTCTCGTACAGATGACAGTCGTTCGCTCTGTCTTGGCTCGTCGTACCTCCAGATGCACAGTAAGTCAAGTTCTGTGCTCATAGCGGTATGCATTCGTGCTAACACATCGTTCTGTAGTTTTAGTACTACCACTTGATGTGCTACTGACGCACCATACCACTGACATACCGCACGACTGTACCGAGTCTACATTACAAACATTCCATACCGCCGAAAAAGTTCCTGTTTCCAGCCGTGCCGAAGCACGATTGTCCGGCTTTCCATAGTCAAGAACTTATTGAGGGCTACTCGAAGGTAGCACACGCAGGGCAATTGTAAATGAGGTCCCTGCTGCACGAAGTCAACCCTTCATCTAGTACATAGGCAGGAATGACATCTGAAATTATTGTAGTATCCCTCCTCCATCAAACTTACTAAGTACTTAACTTCCTTCTCAACGCCTCCAGATCTCGCAGTAACCTCGCATTTGCATCCTCTGCTGCCCGGGCCCTCTCTACTGCCTTCACTCTTTCCTCCTCCACTGCCTGGCGCTGCTCCTCTGCTGCCTGGTGCTGCTCCTCTGCTGCCTGGCGTTTTTCACGTTCTCTCTTCGCGACCTCTTCTGCAGCCTGATGTTGCTCACGTTCCCCATGTATGTAGTCTACAGGCAAGTTTGTTGCCAATGGACAGTAAATATTTTTTTAGTAGACATCCAGCCTAATATTCTCCAGAAACTACAGTAGACCCTATGGTGCCAGATGTGCTGGACACACTTGCCCTTCCTTATGGATGTGCCTCTTGGACATGCTTGTTATGTCTGTGCCCCCATTCTAGCCCTTCCCACATTGTCACCAACCCACTGGTGCCTCTCCCTATATAACTGGTCCCTCTCCACTCCACTCCACAACCATCTGCTTGCTCCAGCACCCATATGGCACATTCTCACCCAGTCCTCTGTTGAACCCCATCAGCCTCTGTTGGCACCACCACATGACTAGTTTTGCTCAGTCAGGTGATGTCCTCCCTTGACTTAGGGGTCACCTGTCATGCCCATCCCTCTGTCTTGTGTCACTACTGACCCCTCTCTGTGTCAACATCCCCTTTCTGCTCTGCTCCATGCCCACCCACTTGCTCTAGCACTTGTATGGTGCATTTCTGCCCAACCCTCTGTCAGACCCTGTTGGTCTCTGTCAGGACCACCACATGACAGGTGCCAAGCCCTCTGCCAAAAAGTCATCTGCAGGAAAACCCTCAGATGACAAGAAATCTTCATCAGCATCTTCATCCTTGCATCCTGGCAATAAAGGCAAGTCCAGGCTGAAGGATGGTCAGAAGTTGGATTCACCCAAATCAAACATTGCAAACCTCCTTGGCAAGGACAGCAAGCTCAACACTGCCAAATGGTAGTGCCACCTCAAAAACAGCCTTTGCCTCTTCTGTGGTGAGGCTGGCCACTCTGCCAAGGACTGCTTGAAATCCAACTCCCACAACACTAAAGCCCATGCTGCCATGGCCACCACTCCTCCTGCTCCACCCATGGAGATGGAAGAGCCAAAAAATTAGTCTGCTCCTCTGGGGAGCCTGCATGGCCTGGAGGAAGCATTGAACCCAACCATGTGCCCACCATCCAACTCAATGCATCTGCTCTTTCCAATCCAAACTCTCTTATGCCCTACATTTCCCTTCCAGACCTTCCATTAGATAATGTTTCTGTGTTAGTTGATTCTGGCTCTTCTCATTGTTTCATAGACCCATCCTTAGTTAGTAAATACTCTGTACCTATGAAACCTGTTTCTCCACCCATTTCACTTCACCTATTTGATGGTAGCACAAATGCTGTAATCTCACAGGAAGTAGATCTTTCTGTATGCTTTCTTCCAGTGATGTCACCTCTGTTTCCTTTTGTGTTACTCCATTGGATTCCTCATGCTCATTGGTATTAGGACACAACTAGCTTACCTGCTACAATCCATTGATTGATTGGGTACTGGGTCATATCTTGTTCCAACCACTGCCACAGGGAATGCCTATGCCCCTGGTGCCTCCATCACCATTGACTACTACTCCAGCACTGAGACTGACACCCTCCACTCCATCTTCTGACACTCTGCTGCCTTCACCAAAGGCCTCTGACTTGCTGTCTCCTCCACACATCTCCCTCATTGGGGCTGCCACCTACCTCCATGCTTGTGCTCTCCCTGGCTCTGTGCAGTTCAGTCTGCACTTGCACCCCAATGATGTCTTGCTCTGTGCATCTTCTGCTTTTCCTTCCCCTCCTGACCTGTCTTTGGTCCCCTCTGAATACCACAAGTTTGCTGATGTCTTCAGCAAGGTGAAGGCAACCAAGCTGCCTCCACACCACAGCTTTGAGCTGAAGATTGAAATTGAGGAGGGGGCCTCTCCACCCATTGGCACAATCTACTCCCTCTCACCACCTGAGTTTGAGGCTCTCTGCACCTTCATCAACAAGCATCTCAGCTATGGCTTCATCAAACAGTCTACCTCCACCCATGGTGTGCCTGTCCTCTTTGTCAAGAAGAAGGATGGCTCCCTCCACCTTCGTGTTGACTACTGAGGCCTCAACAAGATCATGAAAAAAGATCACTACCCACTCCTGCTCATCTCTGACCTCCTTGATTCACCAAGCTGCATGAAGCTCTATACTAAGATTGACCTCCACCATGCCTACCATCTCATCCACATTGCCAAAGGCAATGAATGGAAGACTGCCTTCCACACCTGCTATGGGTCCTACAAGTGGAGGGTAATGCCATTCAGTCATACTAATGCACCAGCCACCTTCCAGTGGTTCATCAATAGCATCTTTGCAGACATGCTTGATGTCTGCATTGTGATCTACTTTGACAACATCCTTTTATTCCCACAGCCTGGAGTTGCACTGAAAACACATCAAAGAGGTACTCTGATGCCTCTGCTGCCATGGCCTGTATGCCAAGCCCAAAAAGTGTGGGTTCCACAGGGACTCCATTGAGTACCCTGGCTACTTCCTCTCCCCATCTGGACTGACAATGTCTGCTGACAAGGTTCAGTCCATTCATGATTGGCCTGAACCCTGCAAAGTCAGGGATATTCAGTTATTCCTCAGATTTGTGAACTTCTATCATCAGTTCATCTGCAACTACTCTGAAATAGTTGTTCCACTCACCCACCTCACCTGAAAAAACACTCTTTGGAACTTTTCTGAGGAGTGCCACTCCACCTTTCTCTGCCTCAAAGATGCCTTCACCTCCACTCTGGTCCTCACCCATTGGGTTCCTGATGTGATGATCACTGTCAAGACTGATGCCTCCAACTAGGCCATTGCTGGCATCCTCTCCATCACCTGCTCCAATGGTGAGCTCCACCTGGTTGTGTTCTACTCCCACACCCTCACTGCTCTGGAACTCAACTATGATACCCATGACAAGGAGCTGCTGGCCATCTATGAGGCCTTCTGCCACTGGTGACACTACCTTGAGGGCTCTGCTGCCCCTGTCAACATGGTCACCAACCACAAAAACCTTGAGTACTTCTCCATGTCTAAGGTTTTGACCCACCAACAAGCCAACTGGTCTGAGTACCTCTCCCACTTCAACCTTGCCATCTGTTTCCAGCCCAGCTGCTTGGGGGCCAAACCCAGTGTGCTCACCTGCCAATGAGATGTCTACCCAAAAGGGGGGGATAGGAACTATGTGCAAGTAAACCCACTCAGCCTCTGCCCTATGTTCACCCAAGAACAGCTCACATCATCCCTCCATACCACCCATCTCATGGCCCCCATCCTACAAGTTGCTATGGCCTTCAATGTTGAGAAGCTCTGCTCTGACATCATTTCTGTCTCCCCACTGATCCCACATTGGCCACACCTCCTGACTCTGTCCACTCTGAGATGGTCTGTTGACCCTGATGGTCTCCTCTGCCTTGATGGCCACATCTTTGTCCCCAACATTGATGACCTCTGCCTCTGAGTACTTCAGTTCTTGTACTGCCTGTGGCCATGGCAAGGTGCAGCATCACCACCCATATGGCCTCTTGAAGCAACTCCCTGTCCATGAGAGGCCATGGAACTCCATCTTGATGGACTTTATTGAGCACCTTCCCACCTCCAATGGCTAGTCCACCATCCTCATCATCATGGACCAACTGTCCAAGCAAGCAGTGTTCATCCCAACACATGACTCCATCACCTCTGCCAACCTTTCCAAACTCTTCCTTGCCCATGTCTTCTCCAATCACAGAGTACCTGCTCATGTCACCTCTGACCAAGGCCCTGAGTTTGTGTCTCTCTTCTTCTGCTCCCTCAGGTCCACATCAGGGACCTGCACCCAATCCCAGGTTGGTGTGTTGGTGTTTTGTCAGCTTGAGCTTGGTTGTTGGGACATGATGAAAAGCAAGGAAGAGATGGGAGAAGGGCTTTCAGTGGTCAAAGGTCATGCCTTATGTGGAACATTCAGTCTCTGACACAACCCTGCTGCAGCAATCAGTCCTTGCCTCATGGCCTGCAGCCAATTACAAAATCAAACCTCATGTCACTCTGGCCACACTGCCTTATGGCCTTTAGGGGTTCAGGCCCTAAGGGGGGGATACTGTTACACTGCAAGCATTTCACAATTTTTCTTCAGAGAACATGCTGAAAACATAGAGGGAAGAGATACTCTTTTATTTTGGATAATGTGTCAGAAAAAATGAAAATATAACATTACCTTCTCTGTGCAAAAACACTGATTGATGGTAATAACCACTAGCTTCTGCTTTGATGGTCATTAGCATCAATTTGTGTTTTCTGGAAGAAAATAAAACATTTTTTCAGCATTGTTTCATTCCAGACACCTAAGATTAAAGAGTATCTCTTCCCTGTATTTTTTCAGCATATGTTCTGAGAAAACATTGTGAAATGCTTGCAGTGTTATGTCCATGCCCCCATTCTAGCCCTTCCTGTGTTGTCACCAACCTACCAGCACCTCTCCCTGTATAACTAGTCCCTCTCCCCTCTGCTCCACAACCATCCACTCACTCCAGCACCCATATGGTGCATTCCTGCCCAGTCCTCTGTCAGACCCTGTCAGCCTCTGTTGGCACTGCCATGTGACTAGTGTCTCTCAGTCAGGTGATGTCCTCCCTTGACTCAGGGGTTACCTTCCTTTTGGGTCAACAGTCTGGTGTGGGAACAGTGGAGCTGCTGCACTACATGGTACAGTGCAGGGTCACTTCCTGTTTAGCTCTCAGCCTATCATCTGATTGGTTGTCAGCAAGCACTCTGAAGACTCCCCATTCTGTACTATTCCTTTTACATAGATACTTTTTCTTTATCCCATCCCTCACCTCCATTGTCATGCCTTCATTCTAGCCCTCTCTGGGTTATCAGCCCTCTTCTGCTCCACAATTGTCCACTTGCTCTAGTACCTGTATGATGTGCTCCTGCCCAACCTGCTGTCAGACCCTGTCAGTCTCTGTCAGGACCACCATGTGACTGGTGCCTCTTGGTCAGGTGACACCCTCCCTCTGTTTAGGGGTCACCTTCCTTTTGAGATGATGGGCTGGTCTAGGCATGGCACAGCTACTGCACTGCATGGCTTGGTGCAGGGTCACTCCTTGTTTAGGCTTTCAGCCTGTCTTCTGATTGGCTATCAGTGAGTGCTCTGAAGGCATTCCATCCATACCATTCCTTTTAGATATTTCTTCTTTGTCCCATAGTTCACCTCTGTCATATGTACCATTCCCCAACTGAAGTTTTTCTGACACTTTTTACCCCTTGAAAATTTACTGTACCCCATATGTCAGTTCTGATGCTCCAATACTGTACCACCTCGATGGCACACTCAGTGTATATAAGCCTGCTGTGCTTGGCAGTGGTTCCTCAGTATGAATTTCAGTTTAGTTCTCCCTTCTCTGTGGTCTTTGACTGGCCTCCTCTGTCTTCTGTTGGGCTCCCCCTGACTTCTCTCTCTATTCAAAATCTGAGGGCTGGGCTCATACAAGGGGGCAGCACATGAGCTGAACCTGACACCCTCTCCTGAACCTCTGTTGTGACCATTGGCCACCCTTTGGCCAGTGTCACTCTCTGTTGGCCCTCATTGGCCAAACATCACCCCATGTCAGTCTGCCTTTGTACACCTCCCACAGCCTCTGTGAGTGTTGGGGATTGTTGGAGTAGGCCTGAACTTGACATCCATTGTCTATGCTTATACTCTGACTGAGATTATCTGACACTTCTGTTCCTTGGAAATTTACTGTTGTACTCCATATATTAGTTCCAATGTCCCCATATTGCACCACCTAGAGGGTGCACCCACTGTATTTCGGACTGAAAATACTGGCCAGACCAGGGATCAAACCTGGGTCCTCCCACTAGTGCTGGGGTGCCTTACCACTAGGCCACCTGGCCATCCCTTACTAGCCTAGAGTGTGGATTCACATTCCAACACTGTATACAAACCTGCTGTGCTCAGCAGTGGTTCTTCAGTATGAATATCAACTTAGTTTACCTCCTCTGCAGTCTTTCAACCAGCTGCATTGTCTTCTGTCAGACTCCCCTCTGTCTCTGAAATCTGAGGGCTGGGCTCATACAAGGGGGTGGCACATGAGCTGAACCTGATGCCCTCTCTCAAACCTCCATTGTGACTCTTGGCCTCTTTGCCACCCTTTGGCCAGCATTGCTCTCCATTGGTCTTTGTTGGCCAGTTGTCAGCCAATGTTGGCTTACCTTCATACATGTCCCCTGGCCTCTGTGAGTGTTGGAGATCATCAGAGTAGGCCTGAACTTGACAATGCTCTCATATGGATGTGCCAACACAGCCACCAGATACACCTCTTCAGTGGGTCAGTACAATCTGTTGACAAGTTGTGCAGGGGTGACAGTGATGACAGACAAGGTGAAGGACAGCCTACCAGTTACCAACCACCAAATACAGACTACACACTACCTGCTACTGAGACTGTGCAATTTGTTGATGAGTTGTGCCAGCTTACCTGAGGGGGAGGAGGACCATTGGTGGTGATTTCCATTGGTGAAATAGTGGTGTTGGTTGCTTGAACCAAAGACTGTCCACCAGCCTGCTTATGTAAGCCCTTGTTGAATGTTCATTATGTCAAGATGCCTGCCTTCTTTTCAGGACCAAGCCAGGTGGTCTTGAGTGTCTTCATTGCTTTTGCAAGGCATCTGTGGTAGCAAATCCAACCTCCTTGGGGCACTTGTGGTGTGAGCAATAACCTAAGTCTCATGGTGTAAAGAAAGGTGATCAGTTTGACCCAGGAGGCTGGAGATGCTTGGTGAGTGACCAAGAAGGTGTGGAAAGGAGGGAAAAATGCACCTTTGAAGCCAAATGAAGGGTGAGGTAACATCTCAGGAGCACCTGAGGGTGGGGAAATGACTTCCTGAGCCTTCTTTGTCTGTTATTCCACCTATCTGCTTCTGTGGTAGCTCATCTGTTATTATTCCAAGTATGCACATTATACTTGAGGTGTGCATGGGCTTACATAAGCCACAATGCATATGTACACAACTCAAAAAAACTAAGTAAAAGCTAAAGTAAAGAATAATATAAGTTCTGAAGGCAAAAACAGTGAAATAAAAAATTATCCTACCAGGGAGACTGATCTTCCTACAGTGGGTCACTTACATAAGCCACTGCTGATGCACCCGCTAAGTAAAAAAAACACTAGGTACAATGTAGTAGATGCTACTAGCTATTTCCTAATGAATTTTCACATTTTTCACTACTGAACAAAGTGTACACTTGATTAGTGAGCAGGGGTGCCCCACATCCTGTGCCTTCCCCACATTGTGGCTGTGTCATACCTTAGTTGCCACTTCCTCTCACTCCGCTTTTTGATTATGTAAGCAAAAAGTGGTTTCTTGGCTTTATTTCTGCCTCACTGCAATTCCTCCTTGCATTGTAACATGTTCTAATGTACAGGTAGAATACCTCATAATGCATATCTTGAAACTAGCACATCATCATTGGAAGAGTGCAATAAATATGGTTTCATAATTTTGTGTTATGCATTATGAGGTAGTCTACTGTATCTGAATATGTCTGGGGCATTGTACCCCTTAGATAGATACACAACTCTGATCCAAATTAGCCCATTAAATGGGCATCTGAATATATAGGGGTAAAATGCAAAATCTGTTGCCAATTCTACAGTTTTTGATGTATCACCATGAACATTTTGGTTCAGGCCCCACTCATATATTTCTACAATCTATCAAAATTGCAAATCCCCACAGGCACCCCTCTTTGATGTATGATCAGTCCTCCCCCTCCCCCTGCAAACTTGTATCATGCTGCTTGGTATGAATTCTGATGGCCTGGAACCATGGGGGGTGCATGATACAATGTCTCAGTAAAATATTTTGGGTGGTTTGGATGACAGATAAGATGTGGGTCTGCTTTTTATCCATTTCGTTCAGATGGGTACCACACATTATCCACATTAATAACATATCTTTAAATTTCTTGCATGGGTGCCTGCTATATATACCTACCCATGTACAATATTTCAACTTCATCCAGCAAGTATTGAAGGTGCTGGAATGCAGCCAAGTATTTCAGACTGTGGGAAAGTGGCCAAAGAGTTTAGGAGACTCTCATAACATATCAAAAAATTGTCAGAACACACCTGTTATCCATAGAAGGCTGGCATGAAGGCTGAGGTAGAGCAAAGTGCCCTGCTGCAATCCAAGCATCATATGAGAGCTGGCCAGGCTGCACCCCAAATTGTCTTTCAAATGGCTGCAAAGGTGCCACTGGCTGATAAGTGGCCACAGGAGATATCTAGGGTCAGATGGAAGGAAATTATCTTTACCCTGCCTCCTCAGTAGCCTATCCCTCCCCATACCTCTGGAGTCCAAAGAAGGGTTTTGTTTTACCCTGGTCTTCATGGCAGCTCTCCAAGGATATCCCCTCCCAACCAATGCATTTTTATCCTTGGAGAGCTGCCATGAAGACCAGGGTAAAACAAAGCCCTTCTTTGGACTCCAGAGGTATGGGGAGGGATAGGCTACTGAGGCAGGGTAAAGATAGTTTCCTTCCATCTGACCCTAGATATCTCCTGTGGCCACTCATCAGCCAGTGGCACCTTTTCCAGCCATTTGCAAGACAATTTGGGGTGCAGTCTGGCCAGCTCTCATATGATGCTTGGATTGCAATGGAGCACTTTGCTCTACCTCAGCCTTCATGCCAGCCTTCTGTGGATAACATTGCATGGGTTGGGAGGGGATCAGTCTAATCTTCATTTCCTGAAGTATTAGACTGATGTCCTTGACATTTTCAGCTTTCCCAGTACTAAGTAGTGACAATGCACCTCAGGCATATGTAGGGTAAACAGCATTTGCTTGACTTCCAGCAGAATTTTGAAGGGTCCCATGGTCATTGGAGTATATTATATGGATGACACTGTGGTATGCACTGTTATTTAATGAGATTCCATGAGAGACTGACCCTGAGGAGTGAGACAGATGATCCTTTGAGTTGTGGCAAAGGACTGAGGCTTGGTGGTCTAAATTTGATGTTTGGCATTGTTGGCATGCTTATGAACCATTTGTCAGCTCATGTGGTACAGTTAGGCTTTGTTGGTATAACCAAATAAAGAGTAGGAGGGCATAGTGAATCCAATAACCATAGATTGGATGCATGCTCAAAAGAGTGTCCCAATGAGCTTCCATTTTAAAATCATCATATCTTACCCTCATGATACATAAGCAGATCACATGAATTAGGTGACATTGTGAAGCCAATACCTAGTATGTTCAAACTCCCTGAAAGCCATGACCTCATTCTTAGTGGTCCCCTCACCAATGCAAGATCTTTCCAGAATGACCCAACATTGGGACACTTGTTTGAGGCACTGTAGAGATGAGAGATGGAAGCTTAGAGAGGGGAACCTATGCTGATATTTGTACTGAGGAGATGTCAGTGTAGTGTACAAGTACATAGTTATATGCTATGGTAGCACTGGGGCAGTACAGTAATGGGACATCAGAATTGACATATGGAGGTGAGTAAAATTTCAAGGAACAGGAATATCAGAAAACTTTGGTCAGAGTGTAAGTATGGACAGTGGAGGTTAAGGTCAGGATAAAGACAAAGCATACAAAAGGAAAACATAGAACAGAGGCACTTCAGAGCACCCACCAAACAGCCAATCAGGAGTTAGCCTGAAAGCCTAAAAGCAGGAATGACCCTGCAGTGTGCCATGCAGTACAGGAACCATAGCATACCTTCCCAACCCAGTGATCCCAAAAGGATAATGCCCCCTAAATGATGATGACAAGGTCACATGACCTATAGAGGTTGACCCAATATGGACTGAGGGTAGTCACGTGCAAGACCCAATGATGGCTAGAAGTGGAGGATGCTTGGATGCTGCAGCAGAGGTCCATGGGCTTAGTAAGCATTGGACCTAGGCAGAAATGGCTCAGGGGGTGTTGGAGTGGTGAGTGGAGGTGTCAGGGGTGGTGCAGGAGCATGGGAAAAGCAGAGGCAAGGCATGACCATGGCACCACCTCAAGGAATACTATCCTGACTATGCTTGATTCTGGTCATTCTGCTTCCTCTATTGCCTCCAGCACTGGCCTTTATCTCTCTCTACAATCACCAGCAGTCAGATGAGTGCAAGTGGGTGTGGAAAAAGCCAGGGGAGAAGTTCAGTGATAGGCTAGTAGAGGGGACACTAAAGTTTGGAGGAGGTTCTTTCATGACATGGGGGTATATGACTTTGGGGGGGGTGTTGGATATGCCACCAACATTGATGGTAGGATGGATAGTGACCTAAACCTCCAAAATTTGAAGGATGAACTTCAAGATTCCCTTGAGTACTATGGTCTCCATCCATCCTCCTGGCATTGACTTCCAGTAGGACTATGGCCCCAGGCATGCCTGCAAGCAGGTCACAGAATGGCTAGAGGAGCAGGATTTAAGGACTATGGTATGGCCTGCACAGTCCCCTGACCTTAGCCCCAAAAAATGTGCCTGGTTTACCTCAAGAGGAGGCTTGTGGAATATGCACAACCCCCAAGGGCATACTGGAGTTGTGGGAGAGGACTCAAGTGGAGTGGGACAATATACTGTTGGAGTTTGAATCACCCCCAGGTGATACTGGACTTTGGTGTGAGTTTTTTATGCTTACATAAGCACTTAGAGCACACTTAATAGTATGTTTTTCATACTGTTCCCTCAGTAGTTGAGTCACTACTGAGGGTAAGTCCATACACAATTCATATTAGACTACTTACTGATACACTTGTAGCTGCCTTCAGGTACATTGAACTAGTTAAGTCACTACTGAGGCTGCTTATGGCCCTTCTCTACATATACCAACTGAGGAGTGATTATTCAGACTAAATTGGATTAATTTAGAACCCTGCAATTACTCAGCATCAGTGTGGATCAATGCTAGTAAGCATAAATCAATTTGATTTATCTGAGTTAACTCACCATTTCTTTCTGGTTGTCTGTTCATGGTGTGTACACTGTGGCACATCTAGGTCCTTGCTGTAGTGTGAACTGCATGGTTGAATGGTTCCAGGGTGTGGAGCTCATTCCAGTGTCAGTCATGATCCAGGTACTTGTCCTATGGTCAGGTGTTGTAGCTGTGCTGTTCAGTCTGCTGTCATTACTTTTTTTGCAGCTTCTACCCTCTACAGGAGTTTTTGATCACATTCCTCATCATGCTACCTGCATTCCTCTATCTCCTCTCTTTCCTGTTTTAGCTTCAATGTGTTCACATCCTTTACTTCCTTCATAAACTTGTCCAATGTGATATATTCATCATCCAGGAGTCTGTGCAGCACTTTCAGCAGTTGCTTCTTGACCTGCCAGATCAGCATAGATCCATTCCCATGAGTAATCAACTGCCCATTCTGTTAAGCCACAATGAGGCACATCAGATGAGCTAAAAGCTCAAATCCCAGCCCTCTATCATGAGGGCTATTTGTCAGGCACATCTGTCATTGCCAAGCATCAAGAAAACCATGGTTTATATGTAGAGCTCTCAACCATTATTGAAAATGTAGCAACATCTCCAACCCTTGCACCTACTCATACCTGGTGGGCTGTCCTTGTATCCTTAGTTCTCATGATCTGTTTTCACTCTCTGTGATCATGCATCATTGTCCTTCGATTTACCTTGATGAATGGGAGGAGGATCTGGTACTGGGCATTTCTCAATGATCCTTCAGAAGACATGCTGAAAAAATGGAAGGAAGAGATAATCTTCTATTTTGGATGTTCAGAAAGAAAAAATGCAACATGATTTTTCATTTTCCATGAATTGAGGCTAATGCCAATTAGACTAGAAGCTAATTGACATTACCATTATTTTATGTTTTGGCATGGAGAAGACAAAGGAGATATTGCATTTTTTCTGATAAATCATCCAATCTATAAGAGTATCTCTTCCCTCTATTTTTCCAGTATGTTTTTTGCTGAAAGATTGTAAAATGCTTGCAGTGTGAAACTGAAAAGCAACATTCATGCCTCCATTCTGACCCTTGCTCATGCCATGCAGTGACTAGGCATAACTTGCAAGAGTGTCTCTGCCCTTGCACTTCACAAGCACTGTATATGGTCAAGATTATGGAAGAAGCCCTGGATCTGAACATGTTGATGTTCTTTGATGAGGATGGGCATACAGTGTGCTACCCAATTATCCCTTCCATCACACTTGGTCACATTATTGCATATGACATTGGGGAGGGTCCTGTTGATGTGGAGTGATTCCTAAACCTACATAACCTTCATCCTATGGTTACCCAGGAACATCTTCCTACAGGTGTTGCAGAGGCAATGAAGACATCTGCAGGATACTAATTCAAGCTCAACCCCTGGTATGCATTCAGTCACCTCAAAGTTGCAGTATGCACTTTGTCTGCCCCATGTTGGAAGTCTCTCACCTTGAGACTGCTGTAGACAATCCCTTCCCAAATCAGATGGTGCAGATCAACTGAGGAATGTAAATCAATCCTAGTCAATATAGGGGTCAATTTAAGCCAATCCAGGCCAATCCACATCAACAAAGGATCAATTTGAGTTAATCCAGGACCAAATCAATGTGCTAATGTAGATCAGTGCTAACTGACTCAATCCATGTTATAATGTCATTGGTTAGCATGGTGTACTTGAATTATATGAATTTGACACCAATTAATCTCCCTTGCCTCAAGTTGGTACAAATTGTAATTGTTTGATACTGAGGTAGATTGGCTTCAATTGACTCTGGCTGGCATGCATACACATTAGCTGAGTTAGATTGACTGCTAGTAACTCACAATAACCTCTATTTTTATGTTAGGTTGAGGTCAGTTAACCCCTGGATGGAGTGAATTAAAGTCAGTAGCTAAA
Organism: Pisolithus sp. B1; assembly: GCA_024663435.1. Classification (NCBI taxonomy): domain Eukaryota; kingdom Fungi; phylum Basidiomycota; class Agaricomycetes; order Boletales; family Pisolithaceae; genus Pisolithus; species Pisolithus sp. B1. The sequence continues at coordinate 96,248 of JANFAA010000097.1, forward strand.
TTGATTCAACTGAGTTGGTCAGACCCAGCTTACTCAAACTAACTGAGTTGAGTTAGACTGACTCAACTATGTATGTAATGGTGATTCAAGCTGGTCAAAGGCCACTGAACTCAGTTCAAGTCAAGAGGAGAATCAAATCAATCATTACCTTCGGACAAGTATGGATAGTCATCACAAAAACCAAAGATGTCAGTTTGGTTCAATTGTGCTAAGATCCTTGATCAAACCTCAAACTGGTAGGTTGATCTAGAATGACTCAGATTGACCAAGATTATTATTGACTTGGAGTTGATTAGCTTTGTACATTAGCACCTAGGTTGAATTAAATTGACTTAGGTGGACTCAGACTGACCTAAGTCAACCTAAATTGACCTGTCAAGTCCATTCAAGTTAATCTAAATAATTGTTCACTCTATTCTGCTTATATAAGTCAAAGTGCCTGACTAGAGCCCAGATCAACTGGGGTTGACAAAAAAATTTGACCCAGATTGACTTTGATGCAGATTGATTTGGAACCCTTCAACAATATGAATCAAGGCTAGTCAGTCTGATCAATTGAACTACCCATGTTAACTCAGATCAATTGACTGTGGCAGTACTGGACTCTCCACTGAAGCTAAGGGTTCATACATCAAGTCATTGGGTTGTTCTAGATTGAATCAGATTGACCAGGATTGATTTACATTGATGTGGATTGATTGAGGAGCTGGGGGTTATGTTTGGTGGTGAGAAATTTGGTCTACTATGCATTTGCTAACCAAGTGTATGCTGTATTGGGTGGTGCATCTGCTAACATTCTGTCCAGGAGTCACTCAAATGATGTGCCATCATCCTCCCCTGTTTGCCATGTGTCTCCATTTTCCCATTGGATCTTTTGATTTTTTTGGACCTGGCTCTACTCAACAGTGCCTATTGGGTGACACTTGGGCATGTGACATGTGCAACACTCATTTCTGAGTTATTTCTGTTGTTGTGCCAGTTCAGAGAGTGTTGGTTCATGCCCCATCTCTTGTTCATTTCCATGCTATACATGATTTGCCAATCAAGTGTACACATTGGTAGTCAAACAATGTAAAAATTGATTAGGGAATGCCTAATAGTGTACAATACATGGTAGTAGTCGGTAGTGAAAAGATGTAGCCATTACTACACATCTCCTATAATACCCTACACTTTGGTAGTCAATGTGTGGACACTACTACCCATTTCTTAATCAACTGTGCTACACATATTTTGTCTAGGGCTGCATTTGGGGTCCTTCCACAGAAGTCCCATGGAGCAAGTTTTGGTTTTTTGATTTTCCACAGACTTTTGAAAACTGCTGTACTGAAGTGTCCTCAATCAATCCAAGTCAAAGTCAAATTTAATCTGGGTCAATTTCTGTAAGTCAACCTAGGCATTTAAATTTCATGCATTGATTGGCCAACCAGACATGTATAACCAGAATAGAGAGATTAACTGATTTGGATAGATTGGATAGACCATCAATTCTGGTCAGTCTAGCTTAGTCTGAGTCAATTTTAAGTCAACCTAGATTAATTTGAGTATTGTGTTCTGAGTTGATCTAGATTGACCCAAATCAATCTCAACTGAATCAAAAGCAGGTCAATTTGTGTCATCTATATAGGTCAAGGGAATGTAGGGGCCCAATCCAATAACTGGTCTAAGTCCTATTCAAACTTGATGCTGCCCTTTTGCATCAAGCCACTCTCTCAGACAGCAAGACTGATGCAAGAGCAAATATCACTGTGGTCTTAGCAGACAGACAAAAAGTTTGGATTGGATCAAATCTACCAAATAGTAATGCCATACCCCACAGTTCAATTTTTTTTTCTCAGATTATGCCATGAATAGCAGTTGATCAGTGCTAACTGACTCAATACAGGTTAAAATGTCACTGGTTGGCTTGGCACATTTAACCCCTATGAATTTTCATCCAATTAC